>BGNK01007178.1:997-13657 GCA_003297005.1 Symbiodinium sp. clade A Y106
AAGTGTGTAAAGTGTGCCTACAGACGGCGGAATTCGCCCCCAGCAGCGTCAACGCCGCTTCGTGCAGGCTCGGCGTCCTCCATGAAAAACAAAATGCGTGCCCCCCCTCCCCCCTGCGAACTCTCTGGCGCGCGTTTTTTGGGAAAGGAGGGAAAAAGGGAGGTTTCACCTCCGACTCATCCAACACGCCTCTAGGTCGGCGGATATCCTGAGCTTATACCGGGAACGAAGCACCAACGTTTGCTGAAATTAAGTTCGAATCCACCAAATTCATCGAAACCTGGCCCGGTGTGAGTGTCAAAAAAATTGAACTTTGCATAGCTTCTTCCGGAAGCATTCCGGATGTCAGGGCTGGTGTGCGGTTCAAAACTTGCCGACTACTCTTTAGAGTTTAGGGTTTAGGGTTTAGGGATTTCCATGGAAAGAAAAGCCGAACAAAGGCGTGAGCAGAGGAGCGCAAGCGAACCGATTCAACGAGATTGAAGCGCAGGGCAGCCCCCTTAATTAAAGGGAGATGTCTTGGGCGCCACGCTGCGCTGGCGAACCCTGAACCCTAACCTTCCCTAAACCCTCATGTGCCTTTGGCCGGTTTCGGCGAAGGCAGGTTAGAGGAGTTCCGAGAGAGAGTTGACCGATCTGCAGGTGCCAGCCCTTTCGGTCCAGGCTCCGGCAGCATGGCCGTGGGACTTAGGACGGCCTCTTTTGGTCCCTGAGGTTGGGATCCGCAGGTGCTGGAAGCATCTCTGGGCCATTCCATGGTGAGGCCCCCTGCGCGGGTGGACGCAGCTATGCATTCTTGGTGGAAGTTCCGCCAGGTCGCAGCAAGTAGTGGCCCGGAGCTTGGGGTTCGTGGGCGTGCAAGCTGACTTTCTACGATGTCGGCTGCTTGAGGTCTACCGCTACGAAGCAAATGCTTCAAGGCACTGCTGAGACCATGCTTTTCGGTGTGTTACCTGTCTTCCTGTCCCTGCACGCCGTTCTCAAGTCAGCACAGCATGCACAACTCCAAACAGTGCGTCGCCATGCATCTGAACGATCGTGGATAGGACCCAAGTCTGAACCTCAATATTGTTAACATGTGCTACTTGTCCTTCATGTGGCATCCATGAGCGCTTATGCCACGTTTGCAGATGTCACGGGCGCTGTCTTGCTTCAGGCTCTTCGGCTGCTGTTCAGAGAAAAAGATAGTATTGAATGATTTGGCTATTCCGCCATAATATTCAAAAAGCCATAACACAGAGCTCCGCAAGTGAACTTACATGGATGCAACTCTACGGCCACGGCTACGCAGGGACATTTTGCAAACCCGAAGGCGCTGATCGGGAAAAGCAGGTGGGGAGGGATAAAAGGTGGGCTCCCTGGACGACAGACGCACCGTGCTTTCGGTCGCAATGCTGGACCGTCCCTTTGGTTTCTGGCTGAGTTGGCGACGGTTCGGTTTTTCCAAGAAGGCGAGTCTCAGGCACCCAAGGGGCCGGTCAAAAATTCCAGCCATCCAGGCTTGTCGGGTTTCTCCACAGTCGAAATCAAGCAAAGACACGAAACCAAAACACGGCTTGTCGAAACTGCACTTCGAGTCGCTCCTGGGGCTCAGAATGCTCGTGCGGTGCAAAGTTGGTTTCGCACGTCCCGAGACGGGGGCGGGCTGGAGTGACCTGCCGTCACCAACTGCACATCCTGCCCCGCCCTCTGTAGCAATCAGGATGCAATCAGCTTTCAGGGTCAAAGGACGATAAATGTTTCGACTTGTCTGTGCAAGGTTTGGTCCAACCTCGCGGCAAGAGAAATTCTGTTCCTCGCTCGTGTGGCTGCAGCCAACTGGCAAGCTGCTTTGCAACTTGTGCAGAAGAGGTTGCCCTTTCCTGCGCCTTTTGCTTTGTTGACCCTGGAAGAAAGAGCCAATGTGATGCGATTCTCCCACTTATTGGAGCAAGCATGGCTTTTTGAGAACTTTGCGCACATGGATCCTCAGCGGCTAGTTTCGACAGAAGGTGAACTTCCGGCCTTATTTGGCAAGCAAGGAGGCGTGTGGCGCATTGGCCCTGGAACAGAAGCACCTCCACAGATGCACCGGGCGCCTTGCACGAGTACGCTTTGCACTTCCACCACTTCCAGCTTCGCACCACTTGGCCACTGGTGCATGTGCCTCGCTAACGAGGATCCAAGCACAAATTACGGCCCGAGTGGTTTGGTCTTCAGTTTTCCCTGTGCCTGTCGACCGTCTGTGGTGGTGTATCGTTGCAAGGCGAGGGCATCGTGCCCACATCGAGCAGGTGCCGTGTTCGCGTTGGCACATGGCGTGGGCAATGATAAGGGCCCAGAGCGACCGCTTGTATGCATGTCTTTTTCTCGAGACGGCACGGGCCGCGACATTTTCTCTTCATGCTCCAGCCGAGTGCCAGTGGGGAGTTGGGTGGATGATTGCTGGATGACGATTGGCATCAAAGTGGATTGGCCGCATCGTATGCTAGACATATATCTTCAACAGTCCTACAAGCAGTCCAACACGCACCAACGAGTTCCATTTGCTGACCAGAGCAATGACGCAGTGAAATACTTGCTCTTGTACAACCAGACAAGTCCTGGCCTCAGAGCGTCGGCGCATTTGTGTGATGCATCGGTAGGGCGCACACCCCACCCGGGACTGCATAGCAGATTCTGCCTTCAGGTGATTTTGTTGCCAGCTTCACCGATGTGTTGATACTGTGACTGTGACTCATGTCGCTGACCGCGATGCCCATGGCGAAGGGCAAACTGCTGGTGGCCTACGTCTTGTGTCAAGAAGCCTGGAACAAAGCTCTGGAGTCAGTGGCGGCCAATCTGGACGCAGCTCATTCGGAAGAAACAAGCTACTGAGCAGAACCGCCCACGTCTGCGTCGAAGAAGCACACCAGGCTGACAGAGGAGGATGTGCTTGCCAAGGCAAAGGTGGACCTTTGCACATGTGCGCGAAAAGCAAAACAAAACTCGAGTGGAATGCCCAGAAGTGCGCCGGTGACCCCTTCCCATGATGAGTCCGTGCGCTGACAAGGCCCTCCCAGACTGGCCTGGGCCAGCCGGCCCCCTTAGAATCGATTATGGCATTGCGAGATGTCCCATCCTCAGAGAATATAGACATATATTATATATATATAATATGTATATTGTTTGTATCTCAATATGTCAAAATATACCAGTATGTATCTTAATGTTTTATCACATGTTATAATATGCTATAACCCATTGCGGCCGCACGGGGGGGAGAATTAAAGTCGTCCGCGCCACTCGCGCCACTCGCCCGCACGCGCCACTCGCGCCACTCGCGCCACTCGCGCCACTCGCGCTATCTGCTAGGCAACAGGAACGAGTGGAGCGGGTAAGGCACAGGGCGAGGGAGGAGGGTGAGGAATTGCAGTCGTCCGCGCCACTCGCGCCACTCGCTCCACTCGCCGCTCGCTCTATATAAACGAAAGGAATGAGTGGAACAGGTAACGTACAGGGCGAGTGAAGCGAGTAGAGCGCGTGGAGCGAGTGGAGCGAGTGGAACGAGTGGAACGGTCGGAGCGAGTAGAGCGAGTGGAGCGAGTGGATTAGCGCCCCCCAACGCCGACACTCTCTTATAACATGTTATAAGTCTACATCCCCGGGCCGAAAGTTTCGAGCTACATGTGTACTATCTAACATACACGCTCTTGCGGAGTAGCGGAGTACCTCAAAGTGTCGTTTACCCTACGCAGGCTAGCGGAGTAATTTCTNCCGAAAGTTTCGAGCTACATGTGTACTATCTAACATACACGCTCTTGCGGAGTAGCGGAGTACCTCAAAGTGTCGTTTACCCTACGCAGGCTAGCGGAGTAATTTCTACCCCGTTTTAACAATATAATACTTTTTAGTTCCGGAGGAGGCCCCAGGGCTGACATGTGTTAGGAGTACTTTTTAGTTCCGGAGGAGGCCCCAGGGCTGACATGTGTTAGGAATAGGGCTGACATGTGTTAGGAGTACTTTTTAGTTCCGGAGGAGGCCCCAGGGGAGTACTTTTTAGTTCCGGAGGAGGCCCCAGGGCTGACATGTGTTAGGAGTACTTTTTAGTTCCGGAGGAGGCCCCAGGGCTGACATGTGTTAGGAATACTTTTTAGTTCCGGAGGAGGCCCAGGGCTGACATGTGTTAGGAGTCTATAGGGAAGAGGGTGGGGTGATGGGGGGCTGGGTATTGTAGCATGTTCAAGCTAGTGGGTCGAACTATCGGCCCGGCGCAGTATTGTAGTATTTTAGAACATTTGGACTTTCATCTTGGCCGCAAAGCTGTGCTCACTGAGTCGACGCTCTTCCTGCTCAAGCCCTTGCATCCGGCTTCTCAAGCCTTGGGAGACGGTGTCGCTGGTATGTTTGCATATATATATATACACACATGTTTTTCACGTTTGATATATAAAATGTTGCATGATATAATGATTTTATGCGGTGTATCTATATACATACAAACATATATTGAAATAGATTGTAGACAGGTAGATAGACTGTTTGAATATCATGAACGACTCAACTAAAGAGAGCAGTCGCATTTTCTAGGTTTTGCCAAAATCCATCACCTCCAGATCATGAACAGCTTGTTTCATAAGCCTGCAGAGATGGTGATTACGTACAAGTGCCAACATGAAGGTGAAGAGTCGCTAGAAAACGGCCCCCCGTATGATGCTGTGAAATAAGCGCAAATAAATTTTTGGTTGGCGGGAGATGGTTGGAGAAAGACGGTTCTAGACGTTCAAAGCAGAAAAGAGTTGTTCTTTGAGACTGACCATTTCGTGTTAGAGGCCAGACTGTCCGTTTCAGCCTTCAATTACAGACAGGGAGTCAACCAAAAAGTATTTGAAACCAGATTCGGATAGATGGCGAAAGTATAACGAATATGTACGAAACTATTTCGTAACACATCCAATCACCTTGAAAGGATTTACATCAGCCATGCAAGAATCTGTCGAAAAGTTCTTAGAAAGAATACCAAAGGATAGGACAAACCCATATGTCACTCATGCGGGCATTCGACCATGTGATTGCACATAACGCGTGCAATTTTGGCACAAGCTCGAGTTATTTTCAGGCTCGGCTCCCTTCGCCATGTTTGGTGATATGGCATCGGACGAGTCAGCATCAACCGCACCTCTTTCAACAGGTGTGGATCAGATGGCTCATCATACTGGAAGCTCAGGTGTTACAGGCCGCGGCATGCTTCGCTCGGCATTGCAAATGCTCGTTCAGCGCACAGATCAGGAGTTGGGCATGTCTCTGCAGTGCTTGTCCGTTCGTGATCAGGCTAGGCTTCGCTATCTGCTTGCGCGGATGCAGATTGGATAACCTGTTCACCTGGAGTTACCAGCAGCACGCCAGCTTCAGGAACCTTCGCGAGTGGATGCCGAGAGTCACTCAGGTACCTGTTTGTCTTCGTTGGCCGAGTTCGGCGTCCAGCTGCGTGCGAAACCGTGGACCAGGTTTCTCAGCACTCGCAGGTTCTCGTGGACAGTGGGTCGCAGTCTGAGTTGTCAGTGGTGGACAACTCCGCCCAGACGGACAGCCGCGGTGTTTTCGCCAAGCCTCCATGACCTTCTGGCCAGGACCACCAACGACGCAGAGTGGAACTTCTGCCCCGCAAGTTTCGCAGGAACCTCTCGTCAAGACCGCGCCGTCCAGGACTGCAGCGCCGGGGACAACAGCTGACAACGCCCACGTGTCGCAGGTTGCTTCTCAGGACAGTCAGGACTCTACACAGGACGGACCAGTGCGGCAACCTCCACTCACTTGTTGACTTGACTCAGGACCTGCAGGGGCAGACTCAGGTAGGACCGCTTAGCAGAAGTGCCAACCCGAAGTTCAAGGGCACGCCGTACGTGCCACCACCGCCCCCCAAGCCTTTACAGGACCCAGGCTCGTCTGGTGCAGTTGCCAGGCCGCAGCGCGAAGGTTGGAGTCCCTNATGTTGAGTTTCGTTTTCTAGGTGTACCTGGCAACTGTCAAGACTCAGGACCCGCAGGTCAGCGCGTAAGCCGCTGTCTTGCAGGAGAACCATAGTCGTCGTCTTCCTTGAACTGCAGGCGGTGCGAAAGCTACCAGCCAAACGATGGTTCTTTTGGCACTTAGGCGCCAGTAACGGCCTACTCAGGTGCTCAGGGACCACAGTTCACCTCAGGTTGGTGCGTAAGCCACCAAGAGGCTTTCTTTTAGCTCTTAGACTTTCGTTTTGCACAGTCTTCAGCAGTGGCTCCCTTGCAGCTCACCCAGGTGTTTTCGACGCGCAAGGAAGTTTCTTTTGCCCTCTCTTGTGATGCTCAGAATCGAACAGTGTGGGCACAAAAGATGCAGCGGTTTCCTGCACAGGGCACTTCTGCTGTTGGTGTTGGCGCGCAGTTGAGCTTGAGCACGTGCACCGGTGAAGCGCTGCAGAGCCAAGACTGTAGGGGAAGGGGCCTCCCGGGCTTTTCCAGCAGTCTTGACCGGCACGGTGCTCAGTGAAGTGTAACTTGTCAGAGTGGTGCTTGTGCACTCCCTCTGTGAGGCCGTCTTTTCCCGTGCCTGGAGCTTGGCTTTTGGGCTTGTGCCCTGTGCTTTTCTGCGTGCTTGTGCACCTGGCAGGCGCCCACTCCGTGGGTGTTTTGCCTGTCCTTGGGTGCCTCAGGCATCTCTGGATCGTGGTAGTGCCGGCTTGTGCCAGTGTTGGCTTGTGCCTTGTTGCTCCCGGCTTGTGCCAGGTCCTGTGACTTCGTGGGATCACTGCTTCCACCTGGCGAGCAGGCGATTTGTCGCCCTTGTTTCTGTTTGGGCTTGTGCCTCTGAGACAGGTCTTGCACGGCCTCGCTGGTGGGTGGTCACTTCACCAACAAGATTTCCCGTGCTGTCAGTTTCCGAAGGAACTGGCGCAAGTCATGGCGTTGTCATTGGCAGATAGCGAAGCTACTTCTCAGGCAAAGCTGAGCAAGTATAACTTGCCCAAGGAAGTGCAGGAATCTTTGGCGACTCAGGGACTCACCAGTTATGGGGCACTGCTTTTTCATGTCGCGCAAGCTCCAAGACAGGTTGATGAGGCCAAAGGTTGCCACCCTCGTGGCAACTTTTCCAGAAGCTCACAGGACGGCTCAGGTGAAGGGTGTGCTGAACAGGTTGCTTTTCGAAGCAGGTATGCTGGTCGTATCTGAACTTAAGTCTTCAGTAGAAGCTCAGGAGGACGCACCGAGGCGCCTCACACCCGAGGAACGCTCGTCCAGGGTAGCAGCAGTCAAAACCAGGCTGGGGAGCTGGCCGCTGGGTGGGCAGTTTGAGCCCTCCCACAGACTGATAGATGTATGTAGTGCAATGGTCAGGGATCAGGTGATCAGGCATATTGCGCCGTTGATGTGTTCCAGCCGAGAAGCTGAAATCACAAGCACGAAGCGAGATCCCCATCTCATCACGCTTGAAGACAACACGTTGAAAGTCAGGGCTAAACAGGCGTCAGTCCGCGTGGATGTATCCACCGACCTCAGGCTGTACCAGGCAGTGTCTAGGCGAGGCTTAGCTTTGGGGGTAGCAGGTGTGTGTTCGTATGAAGTCCATGAAAGATGCATGCGAACATTGTTTGATCACCTTCACAGGCAACCTCCTCCGCAGTACGTAGCCCCAGGAGCTGAACACTTTCTGTGCGCCGACCGTGAGCTCTGGAAGTTAGTGTCTGAGAAGGTTGGTCATGATGTCAGCTCGGCCACCGGTTCCGCTCAGGTTGACAAGGCTCTTGAGGAATCCCTCTCCCACATGAATGTGGTTTTCCACATGATGCCCTGCATAAGCCTCAGCTCCCCAGCAAGCGCCCTTGGGAGCAGGTTGCACAGACTGGCCGTGAAGGCAAGGGCCGCCAGGAGAAAGGCAAGGGCAAAGGCGGCAAAGGCAAGGGCAAAGGCAAGGGCAAAGGCAAGGGTGACTCAGGACGCAACGTTCCTGCTGAGCTAAAGGGCCTTTCAGGTACACGCAAGGGCGTCCGGTTGTGTTTCAGCTTTAACTTGGCGCACGGTTGTTCCTTGGAATGCAAAGATGTCAATGGCATCCCTACCTGCGCCAGGGGAGCGCACTTGTGCATGCGCTGCGGTGGTCTGCATAGCGCAGCCACCTGTGAGTCGTGACTAGCCAACACATTGCGTCGGCAGCAGGAGTCAGTTCTTTCGGCCTCTGCGACTCCGGTTGGTAAGCAGGAGAGTCTTGACAGGCCCGCGCTCCTGGCCTTGGAGGACTGTGCCAGCAAGGACGCTCAGGANACGCCCGGGACGCCGTGCAGGGACGCTGGGGACGCCAGGGACGCCGGGGACGCCAGGGACGTAGGGACGCCGGAGCACGGGGGACGGCAAGAAAGGCTTTGCGTTGGCTAGCGAGTGTTGCTGCGAAGACGATAGTGATGTCGATGGTGGTGTTGTTGATGAAGATGATGGTTATATGATAGGATGATGATTTTTATGATGATGTGTAGTGGTGTTTCTTTGCGATGCACGTTGAGTGTTGTTTCCCAGACGATGAAGATGTCGAAGGTCGTGTTGTTGATGAAGATGATGATTGATTGAAATGATGATGATTTTTATGATGAAGTGTAGTGGTGTTTCTTTGCGATGCACGGTGAGTGTTGTGTCTCTGACAATGAAGATGTCGAAGGTCGTGTTGTTGATGAAGATGATGGCTGTTTGAAACGATGATGATTTTTATGATGATGTATACTATTGTTTTTTTGCGATGCACGGTGAGTGTTGTTTCTCAGACAATGAAGATGTCGAAGGTCGTGTTGTTGATGAAGATGATCATTGATTGAAATGATGATGATTTTTCTGATGATGTGTAGTGGTGTTTTTTTGCGGTGCACGTTGAGTGTTGTTTCTCAGACAATGAAAATGTCGAAGGTCGTGTTGTTGATGAAGATGATGATTGATTGAAATGATGATGATTGTTATGATGATGTGTAGTGGTGTTTCTTTGCGATGCACGGTGAGTGTTGTTTCTCAGACAATGANGTCGTGTTGTTGATGAAGATGATGATTGATTGAAATGATGATGATTGTTATGATGATGTGTAGTGGTGTTTCTTTGCGATGCACGGTGAGTGTTGTTTCTCAGACAATGAAGATGTCGAGGGTCGTGTTGTTGATGAAGATGATGGCTGTTTGAAACGATGATGATTTTTATGATGATGTATACTATTGTTTTTTTGCGATGCACGGTGAGTGTTGTTTCTCAGACCATGAAGATGTCGAAGGTCGTGTTGTTGATGAAGATGATCATTGATTGAAATGATGATGATTTTTCTGATGATGTGTAGTGGTGTTTTTTTTTGCGGTGCACGTTGAGTGTTGTTTCTCAGACAATGAAAATGTCGAAGGTCGTGTTGTTGATGAAGATGATGATTGATTGAAATGATGATGATTGTTATGATGATGTGTAGTGTTTTTTTTTGCGATGCACGTTGAGTGTTGTTTCTCAGACAATGAAGATGTCGAAGGTCGTGTTGTTGATGAAGATGATGATTGTTTGAAATGAGGATGATTGTTATGATGTTGTGTAGGTGGTGTTTCTTTGCGATGCACGGTGAGTGTTGTTTCTCAGACAATGAAAATGTCGAAGGTCGTGTTGTTGATGAAGATGATGATTGATTGAAATGAGGATGATTTGTATGATGATGTGTAGTGGTGTTTCTTTGCGATGCACGGTGAGTGTTGTTTCTCAGACAATGAAGATGTCGAAGGTCGTGTTGTTGATGAAGATGATGATTGATTGAAATGATGATGATTNTATGATGATGTGTAGTGGTGTTTCTTTGCGATGCACGGTGAGTGTTGTTTCTCAGACAATGAAGATGTCGAAGGTCGTGTTGTTGATGAAGATGATGATTGATTGAAATGATGATGATTGTTATGATGATGTGTAGTGGTGTTTCTTTGCGATGCACGGTGAGTGTTGTGTCTCAGACAATGAAGATGTCGAAGGTCGTGTTGTTGATGAAGATGATGATTGATTGAAATGAGGATGATTTTTATGATGATGTGTAGTGGTGTTTTTTTGCGATGCACGTTGAGTGTTGTGTCTCAGACAATGAAGATGTCGAAGGTCGTGTTGTTGATGAAGATGATGATTGATTGAAATGAGGATGATTTTTATGATGATGTGTAGTGGTGTTTTTTGCGATGCACGGTGAGTGTTGTTTCTCAGACAATGAAGATGTCGAAGGTCGTGTTGTTGATGAAGATGATGATTGTTTGATATAAGGATGATTTTTATGATGATGTGTAGTGGTGTTGATAATGTGTAGTGGTGTTTCTTTCCGATGCACGTTGAGTGTTCAGACACACACACATACATACACATATGTATACATCAGACTGACGCGGGGGACGCTGGTGACACAAGGGACGCGGAGGACGCAACGGACGCCAGGGACGCCGGGGACGCCGCGGACGCCAGGGACGCCGGNCAGGGTGTGTTTTCCTTGGTTGCCACAAAGGAGAGTCCGGAGGCTGTGTCGTCTCCACAGGAACCGGCCCAGTCTACCCCGCCAGGATGCGCTTGGGTCCACGACAAAGCGCGACCCAAGTCCAGGTTTCCTGGCGCAGCGCTAAATGATCTAGTGTGTCTTGAGCTGTTTGCAGGCAGTTGTCATCTGAGCGCGAGCTTAGCCGCGGCAGGTTTCCAGGCCATTGCAGTGGACAGCAGAGAGTGTAGTGCCTTCCGTGTTTTGAGACTTGACCTGTTGCAGGCCAGTAGCCGTGAACTCGTGCTTGACTTGCTCGTACACATAAAATTTTTTTACCTTCACTGTGCGCCACCATGCGCAACAAGCAGTCAGGCAAGAGGTATCCCGCTAGGGGACAGGAGGGCGGGACCCAGGCCTCTCAGGTCCTTTGAATGCCCCGAAGGAGTCCNTTTTTACCTTCACTGTGCGCCACCATGCGCAACAAGCAGTCAGGCAAGAGGTATCCCGCTAGGGGACAGGAGGGCGGGACCCAGGCCTCTCAGGTCCTTTGAATGCCCCGAAGGAGTCCCAGGTCTGTCTTTCGCTGAAAGGGCTCGCGTTAACAACGCGAACAAGCTGTACGAATTTACAGCAAGAGTTCTGCAGGTTGCTCAGGACTGTGGGTGTCTCTGGTCTGTGGAAACCCAGCAGGAAGCCACTTTTGGAACACCAAGTGGATGCGGCACTTGGCCGGAGTTTTGGGCCAAACCTTACATTTGGTCGAGTTTCACAACTGTTGTTTTGGAGGAAGCCGCAGAAAGCTCACCACTCTATGGTGCAATTTTCAGGAACTCCAGGTTTTGAACATGCTGTGCAGACCAGAGTTGAACCATGTACACCGCCCGTGGGGTCTGTCACAGGAGCAGGGGTTTGCGACTAAAGAGGAATCTGCCTATCCAGCAGCGCTATGTGCGCAGTGGGCTCAGGCAGTTAAGAGACAGGCGCAGGCTATGGGACATGAAGCAGTTTCGGCACTTTCTTCACGCACTTCAGGGGCGCAGGCGGCCCGAGCTCAACTGCGCGCGTCCCTAGGCTTCCTGCCNCAGGCAGTTAAGAGACAGGCGCAGGCTATGGGACATGAAGCAGTTTCGGCACTTTCTTCACGCACTTCAGGGGCGCAGGCGGCCCGAGCTCAACTGCGCGCGTCCCTAGGCTTCCTGCCCAAGGCAGCGCACATGCCTCCACTTGTGGACCCTTGTGAATCCACAACCTGGGTTGGTGTGCCTAACCATGTTGATTTGAGCCAGGTCATTCCAGGAAGGTCAGCCGAGGCAGTGAATGGCAGCAAGAATAGCATCGTTCTAGGTATTGCCAGGCACGAGGACTCTTGGTGGGCACAAGTAGGGCAAGCGTGTGAGCCACTTGAGTTTGTAAGACGCGCGACCAAAGCTGGACACCCTCTCCAGACACCGCCAAGCGTACCCCCAGCGTTGGAGAAAACTTGTTGGGACATTGCGTCCTCATTACCAGAGGTGCACAGGCATAGGTGTCAGGTTTTGCACTCTCTTGGTCAAAGAGCGTTAGAGCTGTCCAAGGAAGAGGCCACGCTGCACTCCAAGATGTGTACAATCCATTTTAAAGGGCAAGAGGTTGCTGCTTTTCAAGGAGCTTCTGCAAAGCATCAACTTCCCTGACACTTCTGTAGCAGACGACATAGCATCCGGACTGCCGCTGTCAGGTTGGATGACTACAAGTGGTCACATGGACGAAAAACTCACGCCGCCTCTGCTATCTGTGCAAGAGTTGGTGCGTCAGGCGCCTGCCCGAAACCAGGAAATCTTGGACCTCACTCGCAGCTCAGGCGATCCCAAACTTGATCAGGCCTTGTGGGAACAAACCCAAAAAGACGTCTCGCAGGGATGGGCAGCGCTGCTGCCTGCCAAATCCCTGCCCATGGGAAGTGTCTTGAGCAGGCGCTTTGGAATCCGTCAAGGAAGCAAGGTTCGTGCAATCGATGATTTCAGTATTTCCAGGGTCAACGAGACCGTTGGAGCCTCCGAGCGCATTAGTGTCATGTCGACAGGAGAGTCAGTTGCCCTGGGTCTGTGTTTGGTTCGTTTCAGCAAGCAGTGCAGGTCACAACAGGAACTTCAGGGTAGGTGCTTCGACCTTACAAGCGCCTATCGGCAATTGGCAATTAGGCCGCAGGATCTCAGCCTAGCACGTGTGGCAGT
>BGNK01007179.1:0-20064 GCA_003297005.1 Symbiodinium sp. clade A Y106
AGGGTGGCTCAAGGGAGGCAAGACCATGCATGCACGCAGATCGAAAGTGTTTTTACACAAAGGCAAGCCTGCGCTATGAAGCTACTTCCTTGACAGATCTTTACAAGCTTCAGAAAGTCCTTAAGACGTTGCCTGACCTAAATCAAGATGCTCAAGCTTCTCGCTTAAGCCGCAGTGCACACAGCCGTAGATCACACGTGTTCACCTATACATTCACAAAGATATAGTTCATTAGTAAGTACTGCAGGCTCAGGTCTCCGGTTTCTGTGCAGGGGCATGGAGGACCAAAGACTGCGAACAGAAACATGCCCAAGCAGTAACAGCTTTCCAGCAACAGCCTGCATGGTTGTAGTGGGGATTTGCCATGGGAAGGACCAGGCTGGCTACAGGTTGAAATTCTTGGATCCATGGAACGACAATGGTGTTCAACCGGATTTTTGGATGCCTCGCACCACACTGGCTACACTTGTCTTCAAGTTCTACATGGAACAGTCTTACCGCCAGCCGGTCTTTTATTCTACACCCTGACACGGCAAACTGAAATCCTTAAAAACCGATCCCAAAATTAAGGCTCCTTATGCCAGCATGCAGGATGGGATTTTCAATCTCCCTCTCCCCCTCGTGCTCGTGCTCGCGCTCGCGCTCTCTGTCTCTGTCTCTGTCTCTGTCTGTCTCTCTCTCTCCCTCCACACACTAAACAACAAAAAGCCGGACTGTATTTTTGACAAACGGTAGACATCAAGCACAAGCTGAGAACAGATCGAAACACAGACACACCAACAAAGACCTGCCAGGCACAGATGCACGCAACCACACACATGCATGCATGCATGTATGTATGTATGTACGTATATACATATATATATATATGCGTGCGTGTCGTATATGTATATACTTACATGCAAATGTATGTATGTGTGCGCATAAACACAAATGTCTATACATATGCATATATATATATATATATATATATATACAGATATATATATATATATATATATATATATGTACACGTATACATACATACACACATACGTATGTGCGTGCACGTGTCTGTGTATATGTATGTATATATATATATATATATATATACATGTGGGTGTATATCATATGATGTAATTTAATGAATATATACGTATGTGTGTATACACACAACGTACTTCTAGCATTCGACATGTGTACATGTATGTATCTGCTTCGAAAAATGTAGGTGCACATGCTTGGGTGAGCGGTGCGGCACTGACAGGCAGCCACGGAGCACGAGTTCGGCCACAGCGACCGGTCGGTGAAGCCGCACATCGGCATAATGGTAGCCATAAGGTTCCTGGGAGTCGTTCAGTTCTTTTTTGCTTCTTATATTCAAAACGATGTCTTGTTTTAATGAGGCTCATGGGCTTCGCGTTCTCCCTTAAGGTGTTTTGGAAGCATCTTTTTCCTAACAATCAGTATATGCATATATTCGTGTGTGTATACAAATATATACACATCCCGACATATATAGGTACGTCTATATCCATACACCCCACATATATATATATATATGTATACATGGTTCGCTGGATTCGATTTCCCTTTAGCAAATTTTAATGAGGTTCCTGGTGGTCGCTTGTTCCTCTTGTCTTCGTACTTTTTCTTATTCCTGAGGTTCTTGGGATTCGGGATCTTGCTGCAAGCCTCGGCGGTTTGAGGGCAAACCCTGGGGCTGCCTCGTTTGTGCTGTTTTGCGTGGTGCATCGGTACTTCTGCTTGTTGCTTCTGGCTGGTTAAGAACCTAACTTTAACGGCCTGAACTTGCACCTGAAGCCCGGGATCCTACTAAACAGAAAGCCAATCACCCTTGAAGTCCTCAGGCATACGGCTGTCGGAATGGAACAAACACGAGCTGTACGGTCTTAGGTTTGGGAGCGGACTTAAGAAGAATCAAGAAGCTAAGGTTTAAGGTTTGGGAGCGGACTTAAGAAGCATCAAGAAGCTAAGGTTTCAGGTTTGGGAGCGGACTTAAGAAGAATCAAGACAAGAAGCACTCATGTGGGGAAAAGCCCTAAACCCTAAACCCTAGCAGCTCCGGAGTTCATTTAACAGAGGTCCCGACCAGAATTGATATCACGGCCAGTTTCTCCTAAGATTTCCCAAGAGGCCCTGTGACACTGAATTACGGATATACTGTTTTGAGTCATACGGAGATCCTCTCAGAAACTTTTGACCCAAAATCTTTGAGTGCCTTAAACCTGAAGGAATACAGGGCTGGTGCGGCGAAGTTTGGGATAACAGTTGTCTTCGAACAATTAAATTCCTTACTCTCTATTTGGGTGCTGGCTTCCAGCACTTCGGGCTACACAAAAACAGCATACATCCAAGAGTCAGCATCCAATCCGGAAATGGTACAGCCTTCAAAGGGGGAGGGGCGGTGTGTCTGAAACCTACGTGACTTCGTTCGGCACCGCAAGAATCTGCAGGCATCCGGCCCCAAACTCTCAAATGCGAGAGCAATGCAGAACTGCCTACCGTCATGTAGGCATGCATGTACCTCATGGAGGACCCCCCAATTAGTGCATTATCACGAAGAAAAAGCGGTCTCTTAGTCAGCCTTCTATGTGTACAACTTCTATTCGTAGCCCTAAGGCCTTTTTAAGTGCCAAGATCACAGTCACATTAAACACCACAAGCCAACCCTTTTGACCACAAAACCCCAAAGATCCCAAGTCGGAGACCAGTGAAAAATGGGCTTGCGGGTCAAAGACCAGGGCTGAGAAACCTCGATGTCTTGATTCAGGTCATCTTTTGCTCATTTTGAGCCAGCCAGCAAAGACTCCGGGCTTCTGATACCTTTAGGTTCGTGCACTTCTTTTTAGACTTCGGGTTTAGGATACTTTAAAGGCCTCTTTTCTTGCGCTTTCTGGGTTGAGGTTTTCGAACCGCAGGGTTTCAGGCAGTCGCACCTCGACCTCGATCCGTCCATATCGATACGTGCAGCTGCAGCCCCCTGGCGAGACCATCCATGCCTCAATCAGTCGGTTACCTAGAGGCTCATACCCTACCCCTTTTTTAGGATGGTTTTATGGTTAGGATCTGTGATCGTATAAAAACGTAGGCGCCCTAAAAAAGGGGTAGGGTATGAGCCTCTAGGTAAGGTTTAGGGTCTCAAGTTTTTCCCCACTCGCCCAGCTGACAGAGTCGCACCGCAGGGATTTCGTCCGAAACCAACCACAGAAAGATCGCAAGCCCCAGGTTCCAACAGGGCCACTGTCAAACCAAACCACTCCTATATAGAGTATGGTTTATATTACTAGCATCCCCATAATAAAACACCAATATTGAAACGGAGGCCTATCTACACCAAAACGGTAATATAAACCCTACTTCATATAAGTCACAACCAGTCAAAAAGTGACCCCTAAGGTTTAGGGTTTGGGGTTGAGTGCGTAAGGTTGACTTAACAGAAAAGCCAGACCGTCGTCTCCCTGCCCCTTACGGTTTGGGGTTTAGGGTTTTACATCGTGCACTTCGTTTTTATCAGGGGCTTACGGTCTGACCCTGCCGGGGCGTCAGGTTTCTATGGGATTGTTTCTGAAGGTTACCCGAAGCACCCAACATACCCAACATTAGGCCCTAAACCCCGAACCTTGAACCTCAAACCCGAAACCAATAACTCTCTTCTTCAACAACCGGGCCCCAAAAAGTTCAAACTTTCTAAGATAGAGCTAATATATAAGGCCAAAACGGTTAAAGTTCCCCCGTTCACTATCTAACCCTAAACCCTAAACCCCCCTAAACCGTTTTTGCGTCCGGGCTTGGGAGGTCGGCGGGGACAGCTTCAAGCTATGCTTGAAGACGTACCCGGAACCCTCAACTCCCTAAAGTCGCAGGGGTTAGCCCTAAACCCTAAACCCCTAAACCCTAAAGCCCTAAACAGGATGCCGAAGCGCCGTCTTGCGGGGAATGGGTCCGTTCGGTCCCTCCGGCTGCTTCCAGTCGGTACCATCCTCGAGACTCAAACGTGCCTATAGCCTCCATTGTAGTTCCGATTTTTGGTTAACCAGTTTTATGGTTAGGATCCTATAATATAGTTTTTGGTTAACCAAAAAAAGAAACCACAATGGAGACTATAGGTGGGGTTAGTGAGGGGCTTATATATGTTGAAAAAACCGTTACAAGGGTACGAAAACGCTTTGGAAGAGCTTTTATGGGGCTCGAGAAGGTGGTGTGCAAAGGCGCAAGATGGTGTATCTTGCGGGGTTGAAGGGTCGAGGCGTATAATGAAGGGTGTTTGCAAGGGGTCAACAAAATTTGACCAGTCTCCCAAGGTTTAATTTAGTGGTTCAACAGGTTTTACAAAGTGCTGACTTGAGGTTTCAGAAAAGGGTGTGAACAAACAGAATAAGCTTTGGGGGTCTGTGATTAGTAGAAATGTACACACACACGGGCATCATTGAGTCAGGCTCAGTTTTGAGTTTTGACGCTTCGACTCTCACAAATGGACACAGCAGGCCCCGTCAAACATTGTTCGGCTCATTGGACTGTCAGTGGTAGTAGTCTAGCACTGGGCTCAGAATTCTGAAGGATACAGGGCTTGGCTAAGTATGGCTCTTGACTGAAAGTCCAGAGGGGCTTGAGGCTTCGAAATTCCATGCAGCACCCATGAAAGCAGAAAGGGATCCTGGGAATGCTTTGAGGTATGTCAAGTAGGGCTGGGTGAAGGTTGAGCCGGTGAGGAACTCCATAGTAGTTCCTTCTGGTGGTTCATATTTTCAATCCTACAAGGTAACCCCAAAAAGGAGCTACTATGGAGCCTATGGGTAGAGACTCTTCCTCTCCGTGCGTTTTTTTTGAGAGCGGGTGGGCCTCAAGTCTATTGATATTGTTTCGAGTATCACTGACTTAGTACTATTATTATGACTATTTCTAATATTAATACTGGGATTGATTATATTCTGAAGGTTGGACAGCGCGTTTGGCATTTCTGTGTCGTCTCCGCCCCTGGCCGGGAGGTCCTTGATGGAATTGAAGAATAGCCTGCACGGAGGCACAGCCAGGGGTTGAAAACCAACGCCACCTAGTAGCAGAGACAACTTATATGGCCTGGAAAGACGGACGCAGCACAACCGAAACGGATGCCATGAGCGTTACGCCACTAGAACAGATCTAGGAGCGATGTTCTCTCTTGAGCCTTCGGCTCTCAAAACTGGAACTGGAACGATTGTAAGCATTGATGGGCACATTTGGGAATTTGGGAAAGCACCGGCGCAGCTCAACCTACACTCATGCAGGTCAACAACTTGTTGAAGGCTTCAGGGTTACATCGCACCTAAGGAACCAGAACACTTCTTTCCGCGCAGCACGGGCTCATGTTGACGCAAGTGAATTCGTAAGTGCTGATTTCGACAACATGCTCAAGCCTCGTCTGGTCCTTCGTGAATCGCGTGGGCAAGTATGCCGCATAGCTGCGTCGGCTGTCGTCTGTGAGGACATACCTTGGGCTGCCTACCATAGGGGCCTTAAAAGTTAGAATAGGGTTTTGGTGCCCATTATACTATTATATAAATATAATACGAGTAAGGGGCCCCCAAAATAGTACAGGTAATTCTTCAGGCCCCTATAGTAAGCACTAAATTAAATCCCACACCGTGAGCCTGAGGAGGCTCAAGGCTTTTGAGGGCCTTTGAGCATGAAAACGACAACTCCGAGCTATGTTCTAGTCTAACATTGTATATTATATGATAGTATATTATGGTACACTAGTCTAACATTGTATAGTATATGAGAGTGTATTATGGTACATGATAGCACCCCAGATCTTCCGATACACAGGGTCGCGCGGTATTTTCCACCAAAAGGACCTACTAGGAAGCGGACGGAAAGGTGCACAGACGGTTTAGGGCCTTAGAGTTTAGGTACGTGCCGCTGCCGAAACTTGGAAAGACGATCGTCCCATGACTCAGACTCCAACGTGATGAACAACTTTGTAAATACGTTGGTAATCAATAAGGAAGCCCTCTTCCAGGATGTCTACTACTGAAAAGTTGAGAGAAATTAAAATCGAAACCCTCAAACCCAAAAGCCCTGAAGCCTAAACCCTCAAACGCTGACGCCCTAAGCCCTAAGACCTTTCGAGGCCCAATGCCGCTCCAGGCACTGCCAACCAGCCTGGCTCAGGTCTCCGACCAGCTTCAGTCCGGTCTCCTGTGGGCTTTCGACTTGGAGTTTAGGGTTTATAATATAGGGTTTAGGGGTTTAGGTTTAGGGTTGAGGTTTAGTGTTTAGGGGTTTGGGTTTGGGGATTACTAACCTTATAGGGCTTTGGAGTCTACTGTCCTAGTGTGGTCTCCTGTAACATAGGGGCGTTAACAAGTAGAATAAAAAATACACACCGAAATTAAGGCTCTGTAAGGACCACTATAAGGGTTTAGAATTAGAATTGGGTTTTGGAGTATGTTATTGTAAGATTGATAAATAACCCTAAGGGTCCATGTATCCAAATAGTATATAGTTGGGCCGTAAAGTGCTCCCTATATATATATATGTATGATATATATATATATATATAGGTACATTGGGCCCAAAGTATATACGATTTGGGTACACAGACCCGGTGGGTAAGGAAGTCTAGGCTGTGGGCGCTGCTAGACCGGAAATTGCGATAGGGCATCAAGTGGCAGATTCGGATTCGATGGGACATCTTTCGTCAGGGCGAGTCTCACACCAAGGAGCCGTAGAAAGCTCCCTAAACACTCTAGAAAAGAAACGCGACCGTTCGAGAGGGTCCCATTCTCGTGAAAGCGGGCCTTCAAACTTCCACGGGGTATATAAGCTAGGGGCCTTAAAAATAGAATAGGGTTTTGAGGTGATTGCGGACATGAGTCTGAGGCGACGAAGGTTTGAGATGTCATGTGCATCCAATGAATGTTCAGCTAGTCTTTGAGCGAATCGTGAAGGTTTAACTTGGAGTATGTTATACTACTTTAATACTATAGCTCGGTATAATAAGAAGCCCCCCCAAATAGTAATTTAGGCCCATGTATTGGTTTACCGCCGGTTTTGAGTCTGGGGCAACGCTGCTCGAGTTCGAGGTCTCGGGCTTTTAAGGGCCTCTGTCGGGTTTGAGGATTAGGGCTTCATCTGGGGTTTAGGGGTTCAGGATTTAGGGTTTTAGGGGTTTGGGGTTGAGGGATTTAGGGCTTTGGGTTTTCGGTTGAAAGTTTGAAGGCTGTTTGGCTGTAGGGTTATAGATTTAGAGTGTGTGGTGCTCCGGACTGTAGCGGTGAGCAGTCAAAGGGAGTGATGGGGGTGCAAGACAATCGTATCGCCTGTGAGCCCAGAACCAACCCTCCTTTTTAAACCCCAGACGCCCGGCAAAGATGCAGGTCTCAGTGTACCCGACTCGGCATCTTTGTTTCTGCCATCTCCCTGTGAACAGATAGCCTATAAGTGCTAAAGTGCTAGCAGCTTGCACCAAGTAAAGGCTTGAATCGCAAAGTCTCACGGTGCCCTGTCTACCTGCTACCAATAAGTTACAGGCCACACGTACGGCAGTACGCAGGGTGCGCAGGCGGTTCAGCTTGTAGCAAGACGCACCCCAGAAATACTTCCAACCATACTCCCAGCCCCTGCCCCACACCCTTGCAAGGCACCTGACGTGGCTTCTCCCAACACGCCTTCCGGGCAACATGCTGCCGCTAGTCGCAAACTCCATAATCGCTTGGTCTTGGTTCAGGAACCCTCATAAGCCATACAGCTTCCAAATCTCGAAATTCGGAAACCCTTTTAGACCCGTAAACCTCAAATTCCTCTGATACAGGAGCCTGTATAAGTAAGCACTACAGTCCGATCTCCTGAAACAACATACTCTACGTAAAATATCGCAAATAACAATAATTAACCCTTTATACAGTCCCCTATATACATACTATGATATACGCCCAAGAAAACGGTCTTGTACTTGGGGCCCTAGACAAGAGAACTTCTGGCGACACGGATCCAGAAGTGCGGGTCAACAAAGGGCTTTTGGCTCTTGAGCTAACTTGGGGCCTGAGGAGTGTAGGGTTAATTGTAGATTCACGGTTATTTTGCACTTTAGGGTTTCGTGATTTGAAAGTCTACAGTAGTCTCGCGATTTAAGGGGGTAGTGCTTTAAGGGTGTAGGCTTCGAGGAAAAAGGCGACAGTTACGTTGAAGGTCTTAATATGAGCAGCTTCTCTTGCACAGCGCACGAAGGACGTTTAGTACAGCTAGCTTTTCGGGCTTTGAATTTCAACTCTTGCAGCTAAGGCTCGACTAAACATGCGCTGAACCTTGAACCACAAGCCCTAAATCATCCTGAACTCTCTGTGTCAATGTTCTTGACAGGGCTTTTGAAGGTCCCTTGAAGGCCTCTATACGGCTGCGATACGGTGGTTCTGTGCTGGTATCGACTCTCACACTCACACAAGGCAGGCAAGGATTCACGACGTGTCCATGACTTGTTGAGGCCATGTTGGAGTCCAGGGCAGCCGCATCAAATTGGCAAAGATGTCGGTATTTCGGTTAACCTCCCATAGCCATCCGACACAACCCACCAGCAACGGAGCCGCGACCCCTCTCCAGCGAAAGACAGATGACTCGAGACCGAGCTGGGTGCAGAAAACAAACGGGAAACGAAAGCGGGCCCTTGGCCAAACCGCATAACAGAACCTGGCTGCTCCACCAGCGACAAGTGAGACAAGTAGGTTGCATCCAACGCTCCAGCTCTCCGTCCTAGCTGGCCATCGAAACTCGAACTGCAGCCTTGTAGCGAGATAAAGTACGAATCCTCATGTGCCGGAATGTATGCACCCTGGCTGATGTAATTTCCAACTCAATACTTAGACATCGTCGAGGTCGAAAGATGGAAACGCAAGTAGAGTTAATAGAGGTAAGTACCAAAGCTGATGCTTGAAACTCGGAGTGACGCACTCGGACGATGCTGTGCGTCCTGGCTAAACTGCCATCCAGCACACGGACGGGTAAAGTCTGCACGAAACGCGGCGAATGCCAGCTTGCCAGAGAAGGTCCCTTCCAAGCGCACCCTTCCAGCAATCGAAGCACGGTACAATACACAAACAAGGCATACAGACACAAATAGCCTCGACATATTTTGAGCATGTTATAAAAGCCCTGAGCCTCTTCCAGACAACCCCGACCCGACCTGACCCAGACCCACAACAAACCAGCTTATGTAAAACAAACAAACACCCTCAAATCCAAAATGCCTCCGAGTATTTCTGCGGTGGAGGCCCCGCCCCTTCCGCAGTACCCGTTCCTTTGGTCCCATCCTCGAGAGCAAACAGGGGTTCACCGGGCTAATGCAGTGTTGGGGTTCCTGGTTTAGGACCAGGTTTCACGAGTTGCGTCTTAGGAATGCAAACTCGCAACTCAAGGTTCGACTGCCCAGGTCCCATCCAACCCCCTGTGTCCACCCAGCAGCAGAGAACCAAAGCGTGGGATCCTTACAAGGTGGCAACGCCCGAACTGTGCCTTTAACCCAAATCTCACCAAGGCCCAGTTCCTAACCCAGAGAGCCCAATACGCCTTAATTAAGGAATATGGCTTAAATCATAATATGAAGCCCTATATGATTTAAGCTATACCTGTAGGGTTATACCGTCTCCCTTTTATTGGTTTCAGGGCCATGACCAATTATTCTTGTGTGACCAATTTTTGGGCTTGTAAGGAATTCGTGTTGAAGGATGTTTCAGCTCGTAGTGACGGTTATTCGTATGCTTTCAGCTGAACCTCTTTCACCCCGACCCTAAACTCTGAATTCATTGTCCCTGCCCAAATCCCCAAAGACACCCCGACCCTAAACTCTGAATCCACCGTCCCCGCCCGAATCCGAAAACAACCCCCAATCTCAAGAGCCTTTGCTCATGCCGGCGGCGATCGTCGGCTGCTGTACACAGCAGCTGGGCGTGAATGACTGGGTTTCGAACACACACACATATATATATATATATATATATGTTTCTATGCCACTTATACATATAATACTGCTAGCCATTCCCTGCCCATTCTTGTAGCAGCTCTGCTCTATAGATTTGCAGTCGCCCCAAAGAGGAAGTAGAGCTGTGCAGCTCCCGTACTGGCCTACTTATCCTTCCCACGAAGTCCTCACCGTCCGGCGTGGCAAACATGGCCGGGTTGGCAATTTTTTGTGCTGCTGGGTTTGCTAAATCCTTCTGCATGTCCAGCACAAGGTGCTTCAGGAAGTGGAGCTTTGGAACCAACACATAATAGCAAAATTCGTTTCTGAAGGCCCACCTGGCCAGCAAGACGTAGCAGGAGATAAAAGCATCCAGGCAGCATGCTGCTTTTGTTGCTTCTTCACGACTCAGCCACCTCCTATCGTCTGCTTTCCAGCAACACCTGTGAAAAGCATTGTAGTGAATAATCGCTGTCAGCATGGTGTGCTGGACCCCTTCGTCATCCAACCTCCAGGGTCGATCCAGGTAGTCTTCCAAGAAATCCATGATGAGCACGGAGTCGCTTGCCTTGAAGGTGCATTTGGGGAAGCCAGTTTGTGCTGCGTGCAGGTTTGTGCTTGTAAACTCCTTCACATTGGGGGTCTGCCCGACCCCTCGACAGAAAGAACGAAAATCATCATATGCATTTGCTAACCGGGAGTTCAAGACGTCTCGACCACGACCAGACCAGAAGCCAAAGTTCCTGCATAGAAGCACCAGGGTGGATGCGTAAAAATAGCGTGCCACCCCCAAATGTCCAAGATGAAAAATGTCATGCCGGGCCATTAGAGGAGCTGACATCCCAGGGATCGTGGCAAGAACTGAATCCTCCAACCATGGCACAGGCACATCTGGCAATGCCCAAGATGGCTGGTCTGAAACATCCCAAAGATCGTCTCGTGTGGCCAAGCAGAAAGGACAGCAGGCTGTGCACTGAAAGTTTCGCTCTTGCTTCCAGATCTTGGCCTGAAAAGGCAAATCTCCAAGACAGCCAACATAAGCGAAGTAAAGCGTGCGAGCACCAGTCCCTGTGACACTGACATCCACAGTGATGCCTGCTGCAGGGGTCATGCTAAAATTCCGATAGCCTTCAATACACAAACCCACTAAGAACCGCCCCACCTAGAAATCCCGTTTTTTGTCCCAGCCAAGAAAACTTATAATTCAGCTGTGACCGGGCTGAGGGTTTGTAAGGGTTACTTTACAAAGAAACATACCAGAAACATAAGCTTACAGGTAGAGGGCTTAGGCTTAGGGTATATACTATAGGTACATGATGCATAAATGTCAATATTTTACTTGCAGTACCCCGGTAACCTTCTCGAAAGAGGGAGCCAGCTTCCAGCGAATAATGTCGCACAATCGCATCCAAACATTCGTTGTGTTCCGATGAACCTTTGTGAAATCCCCGGTATAGCTCATGTGCTGCGATCGTGTACAAGAAGTTGCGATAGTAGCTGTTGTTGCGACAATTGAGCATTGCTTTGGTTGCAAGGATGTAGCAGGGGTGCTTTCGTTTGCCGGTCCCCTCGTCTCCATATACAGCCACTGGCACCGTGTCCTCCAATGGTTTGCTGCCGAAGACTGGATGACCAGGGTCGTAAACCCTGTATCGTTCCCACCACTGCAGCAGAACAGTTCTGGATTCATCCGTTTTGATATCGTAGCCTCCCAGCAGCAGCTTGGAGTACCCATTGCAAAGCATGTAGGAAAACAGGCTTCGAGTTGAAAGTATGGGGTGCTGGGAAATGCCTTGCTTGTAGTAAGGAACAGCGATGTAGTCGATTTCAACCTTCAGCATGCGGCCCATCTGGCCCAAACCTCGAACAAGGCCTCGGAACTGATTTCCAGACCCAGTGCCATGGGTTTTGGCGATCTTTTTCAAATCCCAGGTTTCTTGTTCACCCTCCAAACAGGCAGACACGGCTCGCTTTGCAGCTGTGTTTGCCATGGACACTGCTTTGGATGCATTGCCAGCCTCAGCTGATCAGCAGAACTCCTGAAGTCACCGGTATCCAACGAATAACAACTTCAGGTGGTTTAGGTGTATATAGAGGTTGAGGGTTGAGGGTTTCCGGGGCTTCGGGGTATATTTACACATAGTACTAAGGGCTTATATAGATATAGGGATAAAAGTCTTGGAGGGTTATTCTGGCTGGAGATATCCTTCCCTAAACCCTATATGGACACAACCTGAACCGGATCGTAGCACGAAAAATCTTCCTGAAACCCAGGCACGATGCAAGTACCGACGACTTCATCCAACAGGTCACGGCCACCTGGCTCGGTACGTGTAAGGACATGTAGGTACGCAGGACATAGGCCGTATGTGTGCTCTCCGAAGTCAATGCACAAAGCGCTTTTTCCCAGCAGCACCCTCGGCGGATTGGGCGAACTGGTGGCACAGTTTGTGCAAGCAACCCGTGCGACTCCTGAGTGTGAACACACCGAGAGATCCTTCGAAATCCACAGAGGATGAATGATGCTGAAACTCCTCGGGGCCAGAACTGAACCTGTTAGTCGTGGTTCAGAACGGATCGCTCAGTATACACAGCAAGCTTCGCTGCACACCCCTCACACTCACACCACACAGGATCTAAGCTAGCATCAACAGCCACCGTGAGGTGACCACTTGTTCACTCGTCCTTGGGCTTGGCAGCTTTCTTTGTAGCGGTTCGTCGCTTGAAGTATGTCCTCGGTGCAAATATGTCGTGTGTGCAGAAACATCGGACAAATGATTAAGCCAAGAAGCTTGACAATTTGAAGATGATTGTCGAAGGTTTGGCACCTTAGACAGGAGCGACACTTAGACGTGATAAGCCACTGAGTTGGATGTGACATCAGGCAAGAGGCTCCGATTGAAGAGAAGCACAATGCGAGGCGTAGCTTTCAGGCCTCATATCAAGGGATGCATGCCACGACAAGACATGAAATGTAGTCACAACCCTATTGCTCTCCAGCGGCATCTTCCTGGTAGCACCGGCTTCCACAGCACAGACCTTGTTGTAGGTGGCCAGGATGGCATCTGGCAGAAGGGGTTATTATTGCATGTGCAAACAATAGAACCGAGGTGACAGATCAATGACTGGAATCGGCGAGCCTAGGGCTGCCTTCAGGTTTCCGAAGTCAGTCCTGGGCCGAAAGGATTAGGAGGAATTGGAAGGGCTTAGGGGGTTCAAGATATAAATATACCTAGAGGCTCATACCCTACCCCTTTTTTTGGTTACCTAGTTTGACGGTTAGGATCTGTTATCTTCAAAAGTAGGCGCCCTAAAAAAGGGGTAGGGTATGAGCCTCTAGGTAGGGCCTTTGCTATCAGTGCAAATTGAAAGTTCAGTTTCCCCAAAACCTGTATGACCCTCGACCCTGAACCTTAAAAAAGCCCTTTATCCGAAAAACCGATAAACCCTAAACCCTTAACCGTGCGGGGAAGAAGGGCTCGTGAAGTGACTGGGCTCGCTGTCCGAAATGCAGTGGGGGCTTGGGGCGTTGGGTTTAATGGAGCATATATAGGATGTATGGTACAGGTACTTCGTTCGTGGTTGCGTGCAGAGTTGTCTTCTGCACATTTTAGCACTTTCCTGGATAACAGATACAATATGCATGGTACTATAGGGGTGTGCAAGATCGACCTATATATTGTTCATAGCTATGCAAATACATATCGTAAGGATTATCAACAAGATACAAGGACCGACTACCTAGAGGGTCATACCCTAGCCCTTTTTTAGGTTACCTAGTTTTATGGTTAGGATCCCCTATATAGAAAAGTAGGTACCTTAAAAAAGGGGTAGGGTATGAGCCTATAGGTATATGATGACTTTGAGGTTTCCACTCATAGAACAAACTTCGTTGCCACGTAAGTGTCTTTAGGCCTGTTTCCCCAATAACGAGACCTCGGAAGCCCATGTTACAGAGGCGGTGTTTAGTGGGGCTTGTGATTAGTGATTTCAGGTTTTGGGGGTATGTACACAAAATAAAGCAATAAGAATTATCGTGCAGAAGCTGCTACTTTGGCTTTGCAAGGCTTTCGGCTTTCAGGATTCTGAGCTAAACATGCAAGTTAGCCATCCCCGGGCCCAACTCCATCCTTTTGCAATCTATCCTGCAGTCAAGGATATATATGCTCAAAACTTCGCAGAAAGCTGACCCATATACTTTCGATCTTCTTTAGTCCATTTGCTCGAGCTCCACAACTGCTTGGGGGACACGTACGACCTCTTTCCAGAGTTGACACAAGTCCTTCCATCTGAGGCTGCCGGGGGGCTCGACTGGAACGATCATCTGCTCGAAGAACTCCAAAGTACCGGTGACTTGGTTGTATAACTCACTTGGATGAAGGCCATGTTTGATGTACTCCAAGTCTAGCGGTACTTCATCTTTGGGATTGCGTCGGCGAAGGCCGGTTGTGATTCGCATCATGGGCTGACCGATCGTCTGATACCTCAAACTTGTAAAGACATCTGCAGCAGCTCTTAGCAAATCCAAGGATGTATCGTACTCCTCCGGGATTGTGGTATGAACCTCCATGATGCTCTCCCTCAAGGCTTCCATCTCCATGTCAAGGTAGAGTTGATACTCATCTATCTCGACAGACAAGGCATCATACAAGGCCTGTGCCAGTGCTGGAAGATAGACTTGCCATTCCGAGTTCTCCCGGGCGACATCGCGAGGGGGTCTCATAACTGACTATGCCTATGCGTAGTGACCGGAAGCCTGCTTTCATCAATCAAAGCTATGAACACCTCTAAACCCGAGCCAGACCTGCAAAACAAGATGAGCCACAATGGCTCAACAAGGCACGATCGCTGGAGAACAAGATGGCGACAGTGCGTGAAGGCTTCATGTATGCAAGATATGCATAAGATAAGACAAGCTTCTCTTGGCCCGTACAGCTCTCCTCCTTCAGTCTGTCCTCCGTGGCTTTGAAGCTGGACTTTCTCTTAACAGCGTGGTCTTTGTACTTCTTCACCCTCAGACTCAAATTGTCATCGATGATCTCCGGCCACTCCTCCAGGACCACCTTCTTGTTGCCGTTGTTGCCGTTGTTGGCAGAAGGGTCTTCATCCTCGAGGCTGCTGTGGAGGTTGAATGCAAACGTGTTGTCCTGCTCTTGGAAGTCACCATTGATTGCATTCATCTCTTCCTCCAGCTTCAGCCGTACCAATAGTTCATCATCCACTCGATCTTCCAGTTCTACGAGGAATTTCTCTTCGGAGGTGTACTTGCATTTCCTGGGAGGGCTTCATACAGAATTGGGTCGTTGGGTTTGTACAGGGCCGCTGCAACACTGCAGATCCGTGCTGCATTGAATCAGTTGAGTTGCTTCGTGAGGTGGTGTCGGGTACAATACTGCATCGCTCCTTTGATCTTGTTCCTGAGGCACAGATTGGAGGTGACTGCAGTGGTTTCAATAGTTCACTATATATCATAGGGACCCTTAGGGGGGTAGGGGGAGGGGGGATAGGGGGCCTTAATGCCCATAATAAGGACCTAATAAGGACCTAATAAGGCCTATTAAGGAAGTATAGTCCCCTACCCCCCTCCCCCCTACCCCCCTAAGGGTCCCTATGAATATAACTAACTTCAGCAGAAGAGCTCGGCCCAGCCGAGCACCCGCATGTCCTGTTCCGTGCACCATCCACGGACCAAGTTGGATTTCTGGGACTTGATCTTTTCCCTCCTGTAAATCATCAATGTCTCCAGGCGTCCCTGCAAAGGCACTGTTCACTTACCTTCTTAGCAGATACCAGCCCAAACCCTAGAAAGCGAAGTTTCAGTCGAGATGCCTTGTTTCCTTCGTAGTCGTTGGGCTTGTAGCACTTCAAGACAAAGTCCCTGAGCAGCTCCTGCTTCGCCGCACCACCTCGGCAAAGTTTGGGATTTGTAAGGGTTGGTGGTTTATAGGGCCAAACCATCTCCAGTAAGATTCGGGTTCAGGATTGATGGTTTATTGGGTTTGGTTTAAATGTTTGGAGTTTACAGGGTTGGCTAAGGATTGTAGCTACACAGGGAATGTATCATATACATAGCCCCAAACCGTTTAACACCATTACACATCCCCCCGGTACATACTTGCATCTTGTAGATGTCCACGTCGCATTTCGGCTGGCCTTTGGAGTTGGGGGTGACCAACCTGTACAGGTAATTCCACTCCAACTTGTGGGTCGCGGAGTTGATTTTCATTTTCGACAACTCCTTCTGGACTTGGCACATCTGTTGCAACTGCTCTGGGCTGATATCCTGAGAAGTTGCTGCGAGGTATATAATAAAGGTTAACACAAGGACCCGGCGGGCTCGTAGGGTTAGCTATCGGTGTATAGGGGTGATTGACAATACCAATAATACCGGTTTATACTGCATATATACGAGCAAGTGGCACCCGTTGCATCGGTCAGTGCACGTGCTGCCGAGGGCTCCGTGGGCGACGTTGGCGTGGTCGCGGTCGCTGCGTGCGAGGATGCTGGTGGCGGACTGGGGGTCGTCGTGGACCGCTCGGAGGACAGGCAGGCTTGGGAACGGGAACGGGCAAGAAGGGCCGCTTTCGCTTGGGACTGTGAGTCCAGCTGTCTCTGCTGCATCCTGGCCTGAAGCTTCGAGAGCTCCTCTGCATCCCGAGCTGCATCGTCGTTCAACTGCTGCAGCTTCCGAATTGCTGCTTGCTCCTCCTCTAGAGCTTGCTTGTTCCAAGCTGTCGGGATTTGCTGTGCCTCTTCATGCCTCGTGGCCTGCTCGATTGTGTCTGTACCAGGCAGCTTAGCATCTTGACTGGGTGGGCAGGCTGCTTTCGGAGGGGAGCTGAAATCCGAAGCATCGAGGGTGTCTGCAGTCTGCAGATGCAAGGCGAGTCGGGATTTGAGCTGGGCTCGAAGCGAAGCCGTTGCTGCTTTCGTATCCGACATATCCACAGACTCAAAATCCGCACCGGCAAGCACTTCTTTCGTCAGACGGTGTGCAACGTCCAAGGAGTCTGCTGCAGATGCTGCTTCGAGCTCCTGCCAGGCCTGCGTGAAGAGAGCCTTTTGCACGGAACTGAGAAAGCTTGCACGGGCACGTTTCTTCTCAGTTCGTTCCTTCTCGATTGCATCCTGTTCCACCCGGAGTCGTAGCTGTTCAAGACGTGCCTGCTCTGCTTGCTCCTGGAGAAGTCGCTCCTTTTCCTGTCGTAGCTGTTCAAGACGTGCCTGCTCTGCTTGTTCCTGGAGAAGTCGCTCCTTTTCCTGTCGTAGCTGTTCAAGACGTGCCTGCTCTGCTTGCTCCTGGAGAAGTCGTTCCTTTTCCTGTCGTTGCTGTTCTAGACGTGCATGCTCTGCTTGCTCCTGGAGAAGTCGTTCCTTTTCCTGTCGTTGCTGCTCTGCACGTGCTTGCTCTGCTAGCTGCTGCTCCAAAGCTTCTTGCTGTTGCTGTTCAAAGATCTCTCTCTCAATCTCTCTTTTCTTGTCCATGAGATCGAAAAGCTTGGATTTCTTGGAAGAGCCCTCACCCTCGGCTACCTGCGTAGCCTTTCTTGCCAACTTCTCGTGCTCTCGCAATCCTTCGGTTGTGATGCCTTCTCGGATTGCATCATCTGCTTCCTTCAGGACCCGCAACTCGGTCGGTGCGAGCTCCTGGACCCCAGCGAAGTCCTCATCCAGCCGGCGGCGAGTCTGCCTCCCACTGGCTCCGACGGAGCCGGCTGCGAGATCTTCTCCTGGGCGGCATTAGTTTAGAGAAAGAGATATGTTTCTATAGATGCACACAAACGTACACATACATAAACATACAGGCTCATACCTTACCTCTGTTTTAGGGTACCTAGTTCTTTAGCTAGGATCTGTTATATAGACAGTTTAAGTAGTTAGCGTAAAAATGGGTAGGGTATGAGCCTCTAATATATACATCTACATCTACATATTCATATACATATTCATGTACATGAACACACACATACATGCACACATAGGTACATGCATGCATGTGCATCCTTTCACACACGTTCATACAAGCATCCATCATCATCTATCAACCTCCATCATCATCTATCCATGCATGCATGCATGCATGCATGCATGCAGGAAGACAGACACACAGATGCATGCATTCGTGCATCCGTGCATATGTACATTCTTAGAAATCCAAGCACGGAGACAATAAAAACACATGTATGCATGTGTATATATATATATATGTATGTATGTATATATTTATATGTATATTCGTCTAAATAAACCTGTATATATATATATGTATATATATACACACCCATAATACATATGTCTATATACATATATATATATATATAGAGAGACACAGAGATTTAATAGGTAAAGAAAGTACATATAGATATAGATCTGTACAGGGAGGTAGACCACCGACATAGCTCTTGTATTCATGCCCTGAATTCGGCCCTAGACTCCAAGCCACCCATAACGACAGCCCACGGTTTTAATCTCCGACACCTACATCTAAAGACCTGCCGACCCCTAGCTAAAGATCCAGACCTGCCTACTATCTGCATTTATACATAGCTAGCAGGCTACCTAGTTCTCCCCGACCCACCTAGACCTACCAACCCCATTCCTGGTATACTTTGCACAAGGCACCCTTACATGCAAGGCCTGTTACGAGCTTGCTACCACATCGTAAATCACCCCACCCTAAACCCGAAAGGAACCTGTAATGCCCTTTATATAAACTCCAAACTAAAGAACCTCCACCTGAGGCCCAAGATCGTAAATCCCATAGTGGGGGCCCATAGGGAGGTCTGCAAGCAACACAAAGCAGGCAAGCACCTTGCAAAGCAGCTTCGGGCCAAGAAACCAGTGTCCCAGAGTTTACGTAGACGGGGTTGCCAATGAAAGGAAGCCTTTATTCGATTCGATAAACTCCGAATTCCAAATCCCCAGGCCCAAACCTTGACCCCAAAACCCTCGGGATGAGCCAACAACAAAGTCGAAGGGTGTTGCTAGCTTAAGGGTGTTCATACGAAGGGTCTACTGGGGCCCGTTATATATAGGGGATGTCAAGGGTTCTCGCAGGGACAGGGAAGGTCTGGAAGATCAAATCCAGGTAAGAAGCTGGGTAGATATATAAGCAGGTAGCACTCCCACAATCACTGTAAGCACCAATTAGCCTAGGAGCTCTTCGGCTCCTGCTTGACTGCCGCTCGAGCAAGATCCAGTACGAGGGCCCTCGAGGAGGGCGTGTCCGGCAGCTTGCTGATGAGATCGGCACTCGAAGGCGAGAACAGCGTGGGATCCAGGCCCAGGTTTTTGAGGTTGATCCCGGGTGCTGTCGGTACTTCATGCTCTGCCTCAAGAGTGCAAATGGATTCTGAAGCTATCATCCTTAAGCGAGAAAGCGGCCCCTCTGAAATACAGCAGCCGAGTCGCTTCCTTCGACATTTCTAGGACACTAGGAATCTTGGGACCTACGGACTCCCAGCACCCTACACAAAATGCTGCAAGCAAAATGCTAGCATATGCACTTCCTGCTCAGAAAGCATGTGCACTCTTCCCGAAGAGACCCAGCATCCTCTCACTCCATGTAACTCAGCCAGCACCACTGCTCGCGGAGGGCTGGGCAGCGAAATCAGAGACACCTGCGAGGCGAAATGTGATTTAACCCCACCAGGATGTTGTTTAGCGGCGATCAACTTCCAACGAACAAACTCGCATGATAACTGGGCGGCCGGAGGGGTGCTCAAATGTTCACGCAAGATCTCGCGTATTCTCGCGAGATCTCGCTCATATCACGGGATAATCTCGCGACTGCTCGGTGTGCTTTGCAGACTACAAGGAGAAAAATCACGGGATGTCACGTGAACAGCATGCCTATGTCACGGGATGTCGCGTGAAATCTCGCCTTTCTGCAGCAGCATGATGCATAACTAAAGAAGCCCTATCGATCACGGCTGCAGCCCAATCCTCGGTGCACAGTGCTCTCACTCCTCTCTCCCCCTCCCTCTCCTTTCGCCCTCCCTCTCCCTCTCCCTCTTCCCCTTCCCTCTTCCAAATCTTCTTAAACAACTGTTCCCTTCTCTCCTGACACCACAGCTCCCAATGGTGGTAGTCCATCTTGTTTCCGTTTCCGAGCCGATCTCATCTGTGCA
>BGNK01007180.1:441-20055 GCA_003297005.1 Symbiodinium sp. clade A Y106
CGTGGGGCCGAGGTAAGGTTGCGTGGGGCGGAGTGGGGTTGAGTAGGGTTGAGTATCATGGAACTGACGCCCAAGCAAGTCTAACTTCTGGGCGCCGCCCCAGCGGGGTCGGCGGATAGCTCTTAATGCTGGTATGAGTACTATCAGCAGTCTTTGCCGGGAACTTTCTGCAACAGAGATAATGGTGATGGTCTTGCTACCCGAAGCCCTATAGCAGAAAAGCGTTTAAAACCTAAAGCCCCAAACCCAAAGCCCTAAACCCGAAACCCTAAGCCCTCTACCCTACTTGCCATTCTTGTTTATTGGTGCCTTTCCTCGACCGTCCTCCGAGCGAAGACCGGAGCCTCCGAGCCGAAAACGACGCCTATAACCTGACTCTGCTCGGACCGCTAGGATGTATGGGTTTAGGGTTTATAGGGTTATATGTAAACTCTACACCTTCCTAGCAGTTAGCCCTTATAGGGGCTAAGCCCTCAAGAAAGATATCTTCAAACCGCCCAGGCTCTGCGTTCTTCGCCGCTCTCCTGACACTTCCGCTGGTGTGGCAGTAGGCACAGAAGCGTATAGAGCTCCCGTTTTATGAGCGTGGAGTTTCGGGTTTAGGGTATGGCCCTGGCTAAACCCAAACCCTAATATGTTAGGACATCCGGTTCCAGTCAAGATACTCCACGAGGCACAGAAGCTGCCGTGTCCATTCGGGCAGAGGCCGCCCTCGAGAACTGCCCTCCCCCGAAACCCCAACCTCTAACCCTGAGCAAAGGAAAAGGCATAAACACTTGTAAGCAAGGTAAAAGGTCTTGTCATAATCACAAAAGCCGTAAATCCTGAACCCGACACCTTAAACTCTACAACTAAACCTTGGGACTTGAGCTTATGAGCTCTATACAGCTGCAAAGTCCGACCAGACCTTGAAAATGATTTCTGCTATGCTGATGCTACGATATGAACCTCATCATTCTATCACGGCTGCTCTTGCCTATACCCCTTTGAGTGAGGAATATTTCCTCATGCCAACGTACGAACCTACGCGATGCAAGGTACATAGCCTTTTTTGTTTGGCACGACTGCGCACTCTGGATCCGTGCCACCATCCAAGACCTAACTCAAAAGCACATTAGCACGTGACTTCGCATCACCTCCAAGACATCACCAACGTTCATTCAACAGCCACAGTACAGAACACCCCAAATCCAACGCGCAAAACGCTGAATCCAAAACCCAAAACCCTAGATCCACACGCCAAAAGACTATATCTATACAACTGGAAACCATAAACCCTACATCACAAACCCGGACTCTAAGCCCTAATAAATCCAAAGCTTTGAACAAAGTGTTTTATGCAGTGCTTGCGTATTGGAGTTGCAGACGTCGGGTCTTCTCTAAAACATTTCTAAGGAAACAGCACCCTTAGCCGAATCCCGAAAACTTAAAACCCTATTGCCAGTACTAGTTTAGGGTTCCTTAATCATGATCATAGTAGAATATACCCCCAAACCCTATTCTAGTTTTTACGTCCACTACATCATACGCTGTCGTCGTCGTAGTCATGGTTGTAGCATAGGTGTAGCAGGAGAAGAAATGGAGCCCTCAAGACTTATACACTGCTGCAAATGATTTACCTATAGTCTCCATTGTAGTTCCTTTTTGGGGTTACCTTATAGGATCCTCATTATATATTTGGTTAAACCAAAAAAAGGAACTACAATGGAGACTATAGGTACTCTCCGAGTTAGCAGACTTTCAACTTTTTGGTGTAGTCAAACCCCCTTAGAAGGTGAAGTTTAGTTTGGGGGCTTATGAACTCAGCAACTAAGATGAGCGATCAGCAGTTCTTCAGTGCAAGCCTTCTGCGGCGGTTTGCCTAATTATCTTCGACTGCGGCCAAGAGTGCTGTGACCCGGGGCAACATCAGCCATAAACCCTAAACCCCAAACCCCTAAACCCTAAACCCTAAACCCCTAAACCCCTAAACCCTAAACCCTAAACCCCAAGCACCCGCTGAGCCGTAAACGGGTTTAGGGTCTCTGGAGCCTGAGTTTTAATCCGTTCTCCGAGTGGAATCCCCTAAGCTCCAAAGTTATACCTATAGTCTCCATTGTAGTTCCTTTTTTTGGTTTAACCAAATATATAATGAGGATCCTATAAGGTAACCCCAAAAAGGAACTACAATGGAGACTATAGGTACTGCTTATAACAGGTCTCGGAATTACGGTTAACGGTTTACGTTTGGTTGAAGGTTTAGGGTTTTCGACTTATTTGTGTAATGCGCTGAGATGTTGTTTGTTGGCGGTGTCCTTCCCTGTGTCTCCACTCGCTGGTTTTATCTTCGGTAAGTTCCTTTCCCATGCGTCTGTGATTTCGCCCGTTCTGCGAGCATAGCATAAAGAGATCATCTTTGTCGCATCTTGTTGACTTGTAGGTCCGAGCTTCAGCCATTTTGCCTAGGCTCGGAATTTGACATAAGCGTGCATTGCAAGCCCTGGTGAGGTTCAGTGAGCAGGATTCGCGCTAGCTGTTCATGCCCCGTAAACGGTAACCCGCTCAACCCCGAAACAATAACCCCTACTACCATAGGGGCCTTAATAAGTACCTATACTATTTGGGGGTTCCTTGTTATGATTATAGTGTAATATTCCCCAAAACCCTATTCTAGTCATTAAGCCTATATTACCGTCCTAATCTAGCCCTATTCCAGTTATTAAGGCCCCTACTACACCCTTGTACCCTAAACGCCAAACCCTCAGGCCTCGACCCTTAAACCCAGAGAGCCCAATACCCCTTTAGTTAAGGAATATAGCTTAAATCATAAAAGGAAGCCCTATATAATTTAAGCCATATTCCTCAATTAAGGGGTATTGGGCTCCCTGGGAACCCCCCAACACCCCCACACCGAAAGTCACCGAAAGCCGGAAACCTGTTCTGATCCGGTCGGCGTGATCCAGCCTGGTATTTGGGAGTTCCCGAAAATAGGGGAGCTTAATATAGTACCCTAAATAGTAGGATCCTTGTTATAAGGACCCCGAAATCAGGTACCCCAAACTCCCATGTATTAATTGGGCCCCAAACCCTCAAGCCCTATGTCCTAAGCTCGGATCCCCAAATCCGAAAGGATGACCCTGGAAACCCCATATGGGAGTTTCCGAAATTAGGGGTACCTAAATTTGGGGTCCTTCTAGTAAGGATCCTACTGTTTGAGGTAGTATATTTGGGTCCCCTATTTTCGGAAACTCCCATATGTCACAACATCCTAAACCCTGAGCCCCAAAGAGTCTGTGGCCCTTGTGGGTGTTGTGCCGATGTGTCCCTGCGCATCTGTAAAGACTCTTGGCCCAGCTTTGCTCTGGGCCGACTGCCTCTCGTTTAGAGTTTAGGGATTTTTGGGTGTAGGGTTTAGGGTACGTATACCCCGAACCCTTAAGCCTCAAAGCCTTAACCCTGAAACCTAAACCCTAAAGCCCCACCAAAGCCCTAAACCTGAACCCCAACCCGAAAGGCTCCATGTACCTTTATAGTAGATACTTAAGCCCTAAAGGGGTCCCTATATAGGAACTTTAAGGCCTAAGTATATACTATATGGGTACATGGAGCCTCAGGTAACAGAAACCCTCCCCCCAGTTGTTTCAGGCTTCAGTCGGCAGAGTCCCCAGCCAGATGTGTTTGCCCGGAAGCCCTGAAGCTTGAATCATTTGAGTTTAGCGGGGGGTTTAGGGATTTAGGGTTCGGGGTTTAGGGTTTAGGGTTCTAGGGTTCGGGGTTTGGGAATTCAGAGGTAAAGGTTTCGATTCGAGAGTACAGTTTAAAGGGCTTCAAGGTTTGGTTCAAAGTTCTTCAGGGCTGTTTTGAATTTGCCGAGCATAAAGCCTAAACCGAGCAATCTTAAGGGTTCCTATAAGGGATCTATAAGGGTTCCTTTAAGGGATGTATAAGGGTTCATTTAAGGGATCTCTAAAGGGTTCCTGTAAGGGATCTACAAGGGTTCCTTTGAGATCTTAGCCGTCTCGCCCTTTCTGCACGTCGCACGCCGAATTCGCACACAACCGCGACGCGCTGTGAAGCCATCGCCTGGCGGGATAAGAAGTGCAGCTTGGGGCCGAATATAAGGAGCTGAATAATTAGAATAGGCTTTGGGGGTCCATTGATTTTACTATAATTACAATAATGAAGCTAGGTAATAGTTAAGGCCCCTATATAAGGACTTTCCGATCGGGGTTTGGGTTGGGTGTTTAGGGTTGAGGGTTTAGGGACTAGAATTCAGTCTTAGAGTTGTTTGGTTTGGGGCCGCGGGTTCGCACATGGCAATGCGTGAAAAAAACCCTTATACAACCCTGAAAAGAACCCTGGGGCTCCAAATAGCCCAAAGTAGGTAGTAGATATCGACTTGAGACCCCAAAGTACGTACTATTTGTATACTTGGAGCCCTAGGAGAACAGCTTCTTCTAGAAGCAGCCATGGAACTCTCTAGAGCTCCTATGGAACCCATGCTGAAGTCCAAACCCTAAGCCGCGACCCTTATGGAAACCATAAACCTTTAGGGTTGTGGATCTTGCACGGGGCTTGTCGGGCAGTCGCGTGGCTTTCGACAGGTTTCCGGATGTGAGGGCCCATGTCCACAAGTATCCCTAAATCTAGGTGGGGCTTTGGAACATTTTATATTTTCCCTTATTGGGCTTAAGAGGTCTTATTTACTAATATGTTTCAAACGCTTTAAACGCACCACCTAGAAATTGTTTTCCATGTTTATATTGTTGCCCATGTGTTTTTTACCAGTGCATCAATACATACACATGCATACGTACACAGACAGATAGTTAGGTCTTATATATGTGTGTGTGTATATATATACATACATACATACCTATGTATGTATGTATGTATGTATGTATGTGTACATATTTATGTATGCATATGTGTGTATATATATACACATATAAAATAGCATGCGCGCATGTATCATGACGGGTTGTATGGCAAAGGCAGGCACATCAATAACACCGGGGTATTCACCAGACACAGACACACATACATACACAACGGAAGGCTGATTTAAAGTTTGTTCATATGCATAGCGAGGTGCAGGTGTCAGGTTGTTCAAAAGCAGGATTCCATTCTCAGGGGCAAGGGTTCCCCTGCAGGTATCACCCACAAGAAGATTTAATGCTGCATATGAAGATGGGACCATCATTAGGGTTTAGGGCATTACAGCAGGCTTTTCGGGATTCTGTGGCTGTTTCGGCTGTTTGGGTTTAGGGGTGGGTTTAGTAAGCGGGGCTGTTTGCTGTCTGGCCCGGTCAGGGCCTTGGGGGCAGCATGCCGACTTTACCGAGGACATTTGAGAATTCATCAAAGCAATGCTCCCTAGCCTTGGAACAGGTCTGCCAAACTCTAAACCCCTGTACCTCAACCCTAAACTGCCTCGTTCTCAAACTCTTTTGCGCTTCCTCAATTGTGTGGATGCTTGTGCTGCTTCAAGTCAAACCACAGGGCCTGGAAGCCTATCAGTCTGATATAACCCCAGCTTGGCCTTACAGACCTTAAGTCCTGAGCCCCTAAGCCCTACACTTTTTCCAAGTTTTCCTGAACCAAAGAGAGAAGAAGGACAATCTGCAAGAGCAGTGGAAAAAGCAAAGACACTCTAGAACCGAACCCCCATAAAGGATCCCTAGCCCCAAATCTTAAACCGAAAACGGGATCCGAAACCACGTACACGGAACCCTAAGACTTAAACCCCAAACAACAACTCCAAAGGGGTCCTAAACCAAGTACAGGCGTTCTCTAAGAGCCATGCCAGCGATCCTGGAAGTGGGGCCCACAACGATTACCGACGAGCAGCTCGGTGGGTTTGTAGGGGCCGAGCGGGCACCCTCAACCATATGTAACATAGGCTTCGTTCATCACTCCCTATACCTGCCCTAAAACCCTAAACCTGAACCCTAGACTCTAAACCTCAACCCTAAACCCTAAACCTAAACCCTAAACCCTAAACCAACTTTTCCGAATTCCTAATTCCAAACCCCAGACCCCAGACCCCCCCAGCCGGGCCTCAAACCTCGTAACAAAGGGCCGTCATATACTGTTAAAAAAAGGCCTGAATAATTACCTATACTATTTTTTTTTGGGGGGGGGGTCCTTTAAAGGGTTCCTTAAAGGGGTCCATAAGGGATCTATAATAGGGTTCTATGGTATAGGGGCCTGAATAATTACCTATACTATTTTGGGGGGTTCCTTATTATAATTCTAATGTACAGTCTTACTTATGACTCAAGTTTTGCTTCTTCGATGTAAGTTTCTCCCATGCATGCCATTCATTTGTTAAGCCTTATCAACCCTATAAACCCTAAACGCCTCTACAGCACTGCGTCCTAGACGAGGAAGCCTCATCTTGTTGACCCGGTGGTGTGGCAGCTGGGACAAATCCTGGAGGCGGCTGACGGGCTTTTTGGGTTTAGGGTTCCAGGGTTGGGGTTTCGATTTAGGGTTACATGATTTAAGGTTTGGGGTGTAAGCGCGAGAGGCGGAGGGTTGTGGCTGGAGGGCTTTTGGGCATTTTTGCTTTCAGGTTTGGGATTTTCGGTGTGCGATGTACTCATATCATTCGACCAACGTGCATAGAACCTTCATAGAAAGCAAAACAGAGGCCTTTAAACTTGCCCTGTACCCTGAAACCCTAAACCCCTAAACGCTAGTCTGATTCCTGTCAACCCTGCGACGCGAAGGCCAATGCAACGCTGCTGAATGTCACCCGGCTGCGCTTCAATCCCATTGATTAGGGACCCAAAAGCACATAAGCATAAGCATTTTATAGGCATATCCCTACCTTATTGGGCTTCATTATGAGGGGGTTTATATGGGATATCCCTGTCCTTATTTTTGCTTATGTGCTTTTTTCGGGCCCTAGAATGGGCAGGTTTCGGGCTTTCGTAGAGTTGACGGTGCTACGGGCAAAATCAGCTCTTTAGGGCTTTATTTAGGGTTTAGGGGCTTAGGGTTTAGGAGTTTAGGGTTTAGGGCTTAGGGTTTAGGGCGCGATATGAGCTATGTTTTTGAGCATGATGTTATGGCATCGTACCAGGCTCCTCATACATGTGCATTGGATTGTGCTAGCTTTGCTGACAGTGGCGCTTGAGGCATGGCGAATATAACATACATTATATATACACACATACATTGACATATATATATATATACATACATACATACATACATATTATGTGTGTATATCATAGAGATATAAACACACACACATACTGGCGAGTGTAAGACATCCTCATTGGATGCTGTGAACGACCCGCATGTGCTGGACGAAGAGGCCGGTATGGAGCTGGAGTTGGAGGTTCGCTTGGGCATTCTCAAAGGCCGGGCTGAAGATGGTTCAGGGATTTTTGGGATTTGAGCTTGGGGCTTGAGGCTCAGGGGGTAGAGGTGTTTCGTCCAGGGATTAGGGTTCGAGGGCTCAGGATTTCTGTTCGAGCAGTGTGAGGGTTGAAGTTTCAACATCCCAAGCCGTTGAATGCAGACTCAAAGAGGTTCGGGACCCCAGAGGCTACGCAGTCCTAAACCCTAAACCCTCTACCCTAAACTCTCTAGCCTAAACCCTACCACCCTAATCCCATCTAAGACCTAAACCCTACACCGTAAATCTTAAACCCTAAACCCTAAACCCTCAACCCTACCACCCTAAACCCATCTAAACCCTAAGCCCTAAACGTCCTCGCAAGGCTGGAAAGCCGGCCGGCCCAATCTTCCCTGCTCCACGGAGGCTTTCGGCCCTTCTATAGGGGCCTTAATAATTACCAATACTATTTTGGGGGGGGTTCCTTTAAAGTGTTCCTTAAAGGGGTCTATAAGGGAGCTATGGTTCCTTATTGTAATTATAGTATTATACTATACCCCCAAACCCCATTCTATTCATTAAGGCCCCGACAGTAGGGGAATTCTCATTCGGAGTTCCTCAGGAAGGGTTCCTTTAAGGGAACAGGGTCTAGGGTTTAGGATTTAAGGGTTTAGGGTTGAGGGTTTCTTAAAGGGCTCCTTTTGAGGATTCCCTTCAAGGGTTCCTTACTTGGAGGCTCATGGGCAGTTGTAGGTAGGGTTATAAGCCCCTTCATATGGTCGAAAACCATAGTTACCCTACTGTACTCATAAACCCCACATATAACTACCCATGAACCTCCAACTAAGGGTTCTGCAGGGTTTGGGTCTAGGGGTTACGGCGGGTTTGGGGGTTGGGTGCCTTCTAGTAAACTCCAAGAACTTGGAGACCGGATTAAGGACAATTCGTGCAGGGAATCCCTGTACAGTACTCTTAAGGTTTGAGGCTATTGGGTTTCCAGCTTTTGGGCTCTACTGTAAAGGTGTGTGGGAAGTTTAGCTCCACGGCCCAATGGCTTGGTCTCTGAGTGAGGAAGAGGAGGCGGTTTCGTTCGAGATCTGCAGGGGAACCCTAAAAAAATACACCAGACCCCTGGCCCCGAAACCCTATTCTAATTATTAAGGCCCCTATAATCAAGCCCGTTTGAACCCTGGAACCCTAAACCCCTAATCCGATAGCCTTTAAGGAGCCGGAAGATCTCTGCAACAGCTCCAGGACCCCCAAAACAGCAGAATCACGACGAACAATCGCAAAATATCATAGTACAGTATAATAGTATTTGTGGAGAATGCAGTAGAACAGGAAAAAAGATTATGCAATGTAACCTTTTTCGTTTAATGCATTCCAAAGACTAGGTAACTGGCTGACCTGCCGCCCTGCGTTTTTTGGCGGCGGCAGGTCACCCTTAGCAGATAAAACAACCGTAAAGAGCCCTTGTAGGAGCCTTATCGAACCCTGATGACACCTTAAACCTTGTTGTATAGAACCTTCCAGAACCCTTGTAGGAGCCTTATAGAACCTGATGGACCCCTAAATCCTCTAAATCCTAAACCCCTAAACTCTAAACCCCTACAACCCCAAACCCCTAAACCCTAAATCCCTTGTAGAACCCTTGTAGGACCCTTATTATAGAACCCTGATGAAACCCTAAACCCTAAGCCATGTGTAGAACCCTTGTAGGACTCCTATCAAAGGGTCCTTGGTACTGTTATGGGGGATGCTTTCCCAAATCATAATAAGGATTCCTAATACAGAAACCCAACATCCTACTATATAGGGCCTTTTATAGATCCCTTTGAAGGACCCTAAAGATATCCAACATTCTACTATCTTCGGGCCTATCACCTCAAAGCTTTTCTGGGAGGCCTTGCTGGTGCCTCAGTGCGCGACCCGCCTCAAAGCAGAGCTTGTCGGGCTTTGGGGTCAGGGTTTAGGGTTTAGGGTTTTTACGGTTTAGGGGTTAGGGTTTAGGGGTTTAGGGTTTAGCGGTTTAGGGTTTTTAGGGTTTAGGGGTCTAGCGGTTTAGGGTTTAGGGTTTTTAGTGTTTAGGGGTTTAGCGGTTTAGGTTTAGGGGTTCCGGGTTTGTTGATAGTGCAGGAGCCTGAAGAATTATCTACAAATACAAGCCCGTAGGACCCCTTATTGTCATCATGTTCTGATATACCCAAATCCTGTTTCAATTAGTACGGCCCTTAGGCTGTGTGCGGATGCTTGCTCTAAGCACATAGCCGGAAAGGCGGGCACGCAGGTAGGCAAGCCCTCAACCCCCATACCACTATCATTGACCGTTTGCACCCAACCAGAACCACAGGGTTTAGATCCACAGGGTTTGTTCGACAGGATCGACAAATAAAGACAAATTAAAGACAAATTAAGACAAATACAGACAAATTAAAGTCCTGAACATTTTCTCTAAACCCCAAAGTCCAAACCGGAAATCGCATGGGCGCATTTGTGGATGACGGGTAAAGGTGGATTTCCGACTTTTTCGATCCTAGAAGACCCAGAAGCCCAAGAGCTTGAAGCTCTGACCTTCAAGCCCGCAGCGTTAAGCCCCCAAGCCCCTAAACCCCAAACCCTTAAACCCGAAGCCCTAAACTCCCAATCCCTAAACTCCTAAGCCCCTCAACTCCAAACTTAGAGCCTTCAGGAGAACTTCTCCTACAAGTTCCAGCCTGGTCTTCCCCCCGAGATCTTCGTCGAGTTGATGAACAAGCTTCTTGGAGGTTTGTAGTGTACGGCCTCGATTATCAGAATAGGGTTCCTCTATGGGTCCTTTAAGGGATCCAGACTCTTAGTAGCTGAGTGGATACACTTTGCACTTTTTGGGATAATATTACCCACTGTAAAGCGAAAAGTGTACACTTTGGGGGGCTTATGAACTCAGCAACTAAGGACTAATTAGGGTTCCATGTTTTATGGGGCTCAATAGGGCTCCTTTGGTTTAGGATTTGAGGAGTTTCAGGATGAGCCGGCTTCTAGGCCCCAGATTACTTGTGCTTCAGGGTGGCCTCAGGATCTACGGCTCATAGGGTGAATGGCTTCTAGGGTTCACCCTAAAACCCTAAACCCTAAACCCAGAAAGAAATAAATAGACATTGCTTGTCATTGCTGGGCGTTGAGCCCCCTAAGCCGTCAATTTCAAGCCCAACCCAACCCAGAACCAGGTTCCAGTCACAAACCCCAAATTCAAATCAGTTTCCAGTCGCAAACCAGCCCCAGCCCCAGCCCAACCAGCCCCAGCCCAACCAGCCCCAGCCCCACCCCTAGCCCCAGCCCAGCCCCAGCCCAGCCCAAATTCCCAAAGCAGGTTTCAGTCAGAAAACCGGTCAAAACGTTTCGGTCACAACGTTTCGGTCAAAACGTATTTGGCACCCAAACCCTTAACAATTTCCCTAAACCCTGAACCCCAGAACCCTAAACCCACTCCAGGGTTGTGGGGATCAGGCTTTGGAAGCTGAGCCGCTGACCCCCAGCCCAAAATCAAAGCAATCGACGCAGAAGCTGCATAAAACAATGTTCCTGAATAATACAGTATAGGGGGTCCCAATAAAGGAAACCCAAGCCATAGGGATGTTGGAGCCTTCAAGATTCAAGTCCCTCCTTAAACCCCCGCACCGCGAAACCTCAACCTCGCTACAGGCTTCAAACTCACTGTTAACCCCTAGAACATCTTCAAGCCACAAAAGCACAAGTAAACCTTACAAGCACTAACATCTTAACGAAGCCCTTGGAGCAGCCATTAAGCTTACTGGAGCCCCTTAAAGGAGCCCTTCTCGTAACCGGAAAGGGAACCTTTATTAAGGGCTCACGTGAAGGAACCCTTAAAATAAAAGGTTCCTCGGATTGAGGGAGCCTGGAGAATTTTTGCCTCGCCCAACCGAGGCTTGAGAAGCTCGAGCTGCCGTGTCGGGCTCTTGGTCGTCTGCTCTTTCGGGTTTCCTAAACCCTAAACCCTAAAACCCTAAACCCTAAGACCCTAAACCCTAAACCCTAAAACTATAAACCCTAAAACCCTAAAACCCTAAAACCCTAAACCCTAAACCCTAAAACCCTAAACTCTAAACCCGGGCAAATGTGACAGCGGTTGCTAAGCAGTGATCTGGATCACGCCTTCTGCCGGTTGGGGCCTCAGGGGGTTACTTAGTGTGGGTTAACTGTCAACTTACTTTCTTCCGCAGAGGCCCCAACCACTGGCTCCTCCTAGTACAGGAATTCTAGCTGTACCTGCAGTTGGAAAAGGGCCCTCAAAAAAAAAAAGCCGGGTTTAGAGCGGTTTAGAGTTCCTTTCCTGTTTAGTGGCCTTAAGGGCTCCCAAATTCCCATAATTACTTCAAGAGATCTCCACAGGTTCCGAGCTCTCATTTTCCCCGCAGCTCCACCCCTGCGTTTTGCTTATACAGTGGTGAAGTATGGCTCAGACTGTGGTTTGGTTGAGGATAATATAGCGATCCTCTTGGTTTCTGGTGGGTGTACATAGGATTCCTCTTGAAGCGTGGTGAGTGTAGATTTGGGATGTCCTCACACCCAGAAAATCTTTTTCCACATCGAAATTTCGTGGCACCTAAAGTGGCCGGCAAGCACAAGCGGGGGAAGCAGCCAGAGTGCGCAGAAGCAAGGCCAGTGCATTGGTGGATTGGGAAGAACTTGCAAGATCTGGTCGCTTGTTTCAAGAAGGAGCTTGCCCTTTTTCTGAAAGGCTCCTTTATCGATTCTGAGCACCGGTATCAGCGGAAGTTTCTGTATTTTCAGCGCAATTATGCTGAAGTGCCAGGACTGCTCGAAAGATGCAATGGCATCATTGAGAGCATTAACCGCATGGTCGAAAAGCACAGCGACAAAGTTCTTTCAAGCGGTCCCTCATCCTGGAGAGAGCTCATGGGAGAAGGCGAAGAGGATGTGTTGGGCCTTTCTTGCTGTGCGAACCAGAAGAACACAAAGGCTTTCTGCGATTACCCCGCCCAGAGAGAACAGGGACCTTTGGAAGCAAGGGTCCTCAGAAACAGCTCCCGCGAGAGCTTTCGAACAAGGTCTAGCATGCTCTTTTCTGCTGGTGGCACCGAAATGTGCGCGCTTGGGTGGTGAATGCTGAGCAGGATTTACTTGCATCTCAGTTCTATCGGCTGCTGTGGGGTGCTTCTGCAGACCATGTTGAGATCAAAATTGTGGGCAGGCCTGCTCTAGCGGCAGTGCACTTCCTGTTGCCCGATTCTGAGCCTTTGGAGACATTAGCCAATATGGCAGATGAGCACATCATCATGAAATGGCAGGATCGAAATGGCCGAAACGAGGAATACTATGGCTCACGGCCGGCGTGTCCGACAGCTCATCTGTGAGCTTAGGGACATCACAGTTCCCATGGATGCAGCTCCAGACAAGCTGCGCAAAATCAAGGAGCTGGAGCGGTCAGTTTTCCAGTTCAGTGGATGGATGCAGATGTTTGAATTTCGAGAGTTGGTTGACCTGAAGGTTCAATGCAGCGGCATGACGGAGCACGAAGGACACCGCATCAAAAGGAAAATACGGGAGTTTTCCCGATCAAACGTTTTGCTTCCTGCAACGAGATGCTGGAAGTAGGCGAGGATGAAGAGTACTTCGAGGATCCAACGTGCAGGGTGCTGCCAGCGCCGGAGGATTAGCAATTGCTTGCCCACATGAACTGCCTGGAAGAAAAGGCTCAGATGACCGTCAAGCTGAGCTGGATCAAGTTGTGGGGCTGCGAGCTGCGAGTGGAGGTGCTGGCACGCGTCCCTGCAATTTACAAACGCCCCTACCACCTGGCGCGAATGAAGCCTGGCGACGGAGCCCATTACTTCGATGAGATCTCTTGGAGTGACGGCGAAGATCGAAGGGCCCAGCACGGCTGAGAGATGATGCCAGGACAGGAGATAGCCGTTGTGAGTTGCGTGGCAACTCTCAGGAGAAAGTTGGACTGATGCAGTTTCTCACGCCTTCATGCCTTCTCATCTTTCGCCTCTTCCTTTCTTCGCTGTCTCGCCGAGTCAGCGCGATATCTGATTGAAGCGGCATCCCACTCGCCGCACTTCTTTAGAGAGCTACAGTGCGCGTTTCGATCGACACAGCGTAATTCGATGCCTTATTCGAGAGATCGGATCGTGTGGGTTCACTACGAGAGTGCTCGTCACCTGAGACCGCAAGGTAGGAGCTTGTGAGTGTCGTCCTTGGAATATTGTCATGATGATAGTACATCATCCATATCACAACATTTTATGGTGGAATATGGCAAACCATTCCTGGCAGATATAGAACTGAGGTTGTTGAGCAGTGGGCTTCGGGTCTTTGTTTTAGCCGTGCAGTTTTGGGTTTGTACTGGAGGGCAATTGGGTGCGCTTTCAGCGTGAAGGTTTCCCGGACTCTGGACGACAAACTCCAAACCATCCTCCGTGCGAGTGCTTCAGGCAGCGCTGCTGACGAGGAGGTGCTGGATATCGTGCGACTGAGCTGAGTTCGTCGCCAAACCTTAGCACGTGCCTCTCTCGCCTGAGCTTATAAGGTCTAGGACGAGCCCGAGACCAGTTTACAGCTACCAGCACGTTTGAGAATGTGCACTTGAGGCAGCTTACTAGAAAACCGTTCAGACCTATAAACCTGAAGCCCTGGAACCCTCAAGCCTGGCGTCGGAGTACAGGGGCCTGCATGACTAAAACGGAAACCAAAACATGTGTTTACGTATATCCCCTCTAGTTTTATACATCTACTGTACTATCCCAATTGTAATGAATAGGGCCCGCTTATGAAACAGAGCCCGGCACCGTACGAGGCAATCAGTAGGTAAGGCATCGATACTCCAAGGTACGATGTGCCCCATCAGCAGCCCAACATGCCGCCGCGCTGCCTGGCCGAACGACTCCCTAGACCCCAGACCCAAGTCGTCATACTTTTTGTTTATGGTGAGTGTATGACTCATTCTGCAGTCTACTCCAACACTTTCTTTTATTCACAGACCCGCAGCCCTAAATTCTGAACCCTCCACCCTCAGTCTAATCAGCCTGGCCGCCATACTTGGAGGTTCATGGCTAGTTTTAAACGGGGTTTAACAGTAGGGTAACTATAGACGGGGTTTGTAACCCCTTACTCATAGCTACCCATGAGCTTCCAAGTAGCCCGAACCCTACTCCCTGAACCCCAAAGCCTTAACCCTGCAAGCCCTACCCCCTTAAACCTAAACCCTCAACCCTAAACCTTGAATCCCAAATCCAAGAAGCCTGAAGCCCTAAACAGCCGAAGTTGTAAAACCCCACTAATAGGACACCAACAGAACCCCCGAAAATCCCTCAAACTTCAGAGCCCTAAGCCCGCCCAGGGGCACAGTCACATGGCAGTTTCCGAAAATTTGGGGTACCTTAGTTTGGGGTCCTTATAACAAGGATCCTGGTATTTAGGGTACTCTATTAGGGTCCCCTTATTTTTGAAAACTCCCACATCTTCCCTGTCTTCATCGGACCAGCAATATAGCCCTTGAAGTTTTCAAGGGGCCCTTAAAGGAACCCTGCAAGAATGCGAAGCATAAACTAGGACCAAGCTACAGCCCTCAAGAAGACCTTTAAAGGAACTAAACCCTAAACCCTAAACCTAAACTGCAACCGAAACCCTATAGACCATTCGAAGACCTAGGCCACATCCGCGTCTCCCACACACTTTCCGAAGATGCTGAGAGCGGGCAGCGGCGTTGGGTGAACCCAGTAGCCATGGTGAAGTCCAGGCGAGAAGGAACCTCGGCTGGGTTGAGGGTGTTGGGGTTTAGGCAAACTGTTCAGGGCTTTTCGGTTTAGTACATAACTTTGTGGTGTTTAGGAAAAGTTAAGGGTTTGGAGTTTGGATTACGCCTGCTTCTGATATTGTTGTAAAATTATCAGTATAAGGCGTGAACCTCGGCTGAGGCAATTGTTCTTGCCTTGGCTGTTAGTATTGCCTTGTCATGAATCATTATTCGTCGCATGGTTCGATTCTGTTTGTTTATAGGGTCGATGTGTGCTTGCTTTTGTGCTTTTGTCTCATCGTTTGGGCAGGTGCTTATGGTTGTTGCTTTTCGTATCCAAGCCGGTGGGGCCTCTGGGTGTGGGGTCTAGAAACCCGAGAGAGACCCCATAAAGGAACCCGAACAGAATCCGTAGAGGAAGCCTGAAATTAACAAAGCCCGTTGCCGCAAATATTTGCTCAACCCGACAATTCAAAGTACCAAACACTTCAAGGGAGCTTTACCGAAATCCTCAACCCGAAACCCTAAATTCTCATGGAACCCTTTAAAGGAACCCTTAGAGGAAACCTTTAAGGAGAGCCCTTAGAGGAACCCTTCTATAGATCCCTGAAAGGAGCCCTTATGGCAGCCCAGCCCTAAGCATCGCCCAGCACTGGATCTCTTCGCCGGCCGCTCGGTGCCCACAAATGGGCCGACGTTCGATCTCCGGGTCGCGCTGAGCACGGAGGTGGGTTTTCAGAAGGTTTTCGGTGTTAGTATGGGGGCCTGAATAATTGCCTACACAATGTTGGGGGTTCCTTAATATGAGCATAGTATAATGGGCCCCAAAACCCTATTCTAATTATTACGGCCCCTTTCTTAGAGGTTAGGGGTCCAGACTTAAGGGTTTCCCGAAGGGTTTGGGGTGTTGGGATTGAGGGTTTAAGAGTTTGCTTGTTCGGGGTTTTGAGCTTTAAAATTTAGGGTTGGAGGTTCAGGGTTGGGTTCAATCATAGGGTTGTTCTTCATACGATTCATAAAGGCTTTCGGGGCTTTGGGGTTTAGGGTTTAGGGTTTTGATTCGAGACTTTCCGGTTCCAAGACCCAGGGGGTCCTGGGTGGAGCCTCAGGCTTTCTAGTTTCGAGGTTTCAGGTTAAATATAATATCGGGGCCTAAATAATTCCCTAATTCTGTTTTGTTTTTTTTTGGGTGGGTTCCTTACCATGAATTAGTATTTACGGCCCCAAAGCCCTATTCTAATGATTAAGGCCCCTATATTAGGGTTTAGGGCTGCGCCATGCTTGCTGGAATTCGTGCGCATCGGCAAATACTCGGTTGACTAAACATGAAGAAGCTAAGCATGCTCGGTTGGATCGTTCCGAGCGAGTTGATCCTGTACTGAGATCAGTAAGACTCACGAGCTTCATGAACCTCCGGCTCAGCTCCAGCGCACAGATGTCAACGGTTTTTGCATGGCGAATATAGTGACCCTTAAACCCAGGACCCTAAACCCTACAACCTGAAGTAAAGAAAAGCTTGTGCTTAAAGGAACTCTTACCGTTTTCGTGCTGGCGGCAATGAAGAGCCTATACGGATGGAACACGACCCGGGAAGCCCGTCTCTTACTGTGGGAACGGGGTCTTCATAAGTTCAAGTCCACTTTGCCACATAGTTTCAGGCTCTCCAAACCTAAACCGCAAGTCCTACCGACCTTTACCTGAGCCTATACGATAGATCCTCACTAAGGGATCCTGAAGTAGCAAGGGAACAGTGCCACCTGCCCTGGCCTTCCCACGCGTTATAACTCAGCAGGCAAACCAGGATTTCGCTCAAGCACTGGCAACGGCTGCCAGCGTAATGCTGCCATACCTGTGCCAGTAGCATTCATGGCTGCAGTCCAAGTATTCTGACAACGTTCGTGAGCTCTAGTGACGGAAAGCAAGCACTGGATTACACCCGACGCTCAGTTTCTATAGGATCCTTATTGCAAGGACCCCTGTGTTGGACGCACTAAATCACCATCCCTTCCCTGCCAGGCAAAGCTGCGCGGCACAACGCTGCCATCGCCAAGCAGCCACCAGGTGTGTGGGGATTTGAAGTATCACGTGGGTTTGTCAGTTGTTGGACTTGTTTAGCCCCGTGTTGTCATGTACTTGTTTTGACAACGCAATCGCGGCTAAATGAGTAGCAGGGGCAGGAGGAGGGAGGAGGAGGAGGGGAGGAGGAGCAATATGGCCACCAGTGCAGTGTAAGCGCCTGGAGCTTCGGCAGTTTAGGGCTGGAGGTTCATGGTCCAATACTGTTTTGGCGGGTTCCTTGTTATGATTGTAGCATAACTCCTTGCTATAATTATGGTATACTGGGCCCCAAAACCCTATTCCAATTATTAAAGCCCGAGTAGGTCATGGTCCATGCTTCAAGGTATTTCCGGCTGCTGGTGTAGGCTCCTGGTGTACTCTTGGCAGGCGGTGCCACCTTCTTTCCAATCCGGAGCCCCGAATTCGGAACCGTTGTGGTAGCAGAATCAGCAGGAGTCGGTTTTAGCCAGCTCCAGGGCCCATTGGGTTTCGGAGTGTGAGTTTGGCTCAGTCGTGTTAGTCCTGTCGACGCCCAGCGCAGGTGAGCATCAAACGGGAGAAGAGGCGGGAGGGTTCGGGGGTGGATCTGGGATTCGTCTGCTGGGCTTATTCGTCATCAGTTTAACTAGGTAGGGCTTTGGGACATTTTATATTTGCCCTTATTGGGCTTAAGAGGATCTTATTTACGAATATTTCAAAAGCTTTAAAAGCCCCACCTAGTTAGGTTTTTTTGGGCTCAGACTGTACACTGTCAGTGTAAAGCTCTTGTGTAGACTGAATAGCCGACGCAACGGAAACTCGTGACCTGCCACGGGCGACCTGCAATCGGAGACAGCGCGAGCCCGTAACAGCAAACTGCCCCGCGATGCTTACCTTTGGTTAGTAGGGAATGGAAGAATGGTAGTAATAGTAGTTATAATTGTATCCCATTCCTCCATTCCGTACTAACCAAAGGTAAGGATGGTCAGGGAAGCCACAGAGACTCGTCACCGAAACCAGGACCCGACCCACAAGGTTTAGCTCCAGCTTCTCAGCTTATTACGTACATCACATCGTTTTCGACCGGCGTTGCTTGAAAAGTAGCCACTTCACAGACTTCCTCGGCTTCGGCTGCTTTTCGATTCCATCGCTGGACGGTTTGAGCACAGAAGCACATCATTGTGGCATGTGGAGCTGTGGATTTTTGGATGTGAGAAGCCCACGCTTTGCTTGCCTTTGGCGTTAGACCGGGCCGAAGTCAGAGTTTACAGTTGAAGGGTCGCGGAATTTCACGTGACTTCCGACCTGGAGTCGAAACGCGTGGTTACAGCCCTAATTAACTTCACACATCTTTAAATTCACAACCCCCCGACTTCCCAAACCCTAACTAAACCCTCGGAGCCCTACCCAGAACCGGCACGGTGAAAAGCTTGCATCTTAGCAACTGCCTGCAGAGAACAGATCCAATACACGCATCTAGGGCTAGTACTTGGGGTGCAAACATAACGCCATGAACGAGGAGGTGCCATCAAAGAGTGCTGTGCGTGAAATGTTGAATTCTCAAGCCGAAAAAGCTTAAAACGTAAACCCTGGACTAAACACCCAAACCTCTACATCTGTATACCCTTAACCCCTAACCTTCGAACACCTCTCTCTTCAGGCGCCGGACCTTGGATTTCAAGGCCGGCCTGTCAATAATCCGAGATTCCGAAATGGTTGCACGGTAGGGTCACTCGGGTTTCAGAGGTTCCTACCCCCTTATAGTTCATAATGTAGGTGTAGTAAAAGAGGCCCCTGAACCATGCGGAGTCAGCCACCATATTCCAACTCAGTATTGGATTTAAGGTTCCATGTCTAGGGATTTTGCGGCAGCGTTGTTCCGACGGGCTTCAGCTTGGCAAACGGGGCTCACTGACTTGCAGAGAAACTTCCCATAGACGGCTCGAAACCAACAGTAGGAGTAGGAGTAGGAGTAGAAGCAGCAACGGTAGCAGTAGCGGTGGTAGTGGCAGTCGCAGTCGCAGTAGCTGTCGCAGTAGCAGTAGTAGTAGTAGTCGTCGTCGCAGCAGCAGCAGCAGCAGTAGTGGTAGCTAGTAGTAGGAGTAGGTGTAGCAGTAGGAGCAGAGGAAGCAGCGGTAGCAGTAGCAGTAGCAGCAGCAGTAGCAGTAGCAGTAGCTGTGACAGTAGCAGCAATCATAGGAGCAGTAGTAGTAGTAGTAGCAGCAGTACTTGTAGCAGTAGTAGTCGTAGTAGTAGTAGTAGTAGTAGTAGTAGTAGTAGTAGAATAGTAATCGTAGCAGTAGTAGTCGTGGTAGCATTAGTAGTAGCGGCTTAGTAGTAGTAGTAGTAGTAGTAGTAGTAGTAGTGGTGGTAGTAGTAGTAGTCGTAGTGGTAGTGGGGTAGTGGGGTAGTGGGGTAGTTGTAGTTGCAGTTGCAGTTGCAGTTGTAGTAGTAGTAGTAGTTGTTGTTGCAGTTGCAGTTGCAGTAG
>BGNK01007181.1:0-16600 GCA_003297005.1 Symbiodinium sp. clade A Y106
AAGCAACAGATGAATCTGCAAGATCCGGAAAGGAACGAAGAAACCTAACAACTTCAAGAAATATTGAAGCTTATACAAATCGAAACTCAAACCATAAAATGTTACAATAAGTTACAAAAGTTAACATGAAAGTTATAAAAAGTTATAAAAACTTAGCAAGTCCCTTAACATTACCTTACCTGGTTATAAACTCCCACGATGTTACAGAACACGTTGACCTGGTTAGAGAGCACTTACAAGCAACTTATAAGCCGGTTGGTAAGTTCTATAAGTCCGGCCAACCCCAAAGGCATGTCTTAGTAAGTTCGGGATTAACCAAATCCTACACTCGGCGTAACCAAATATCACATTCGGGTGTAACTCAATCTTAAATTCGGGTTTAACTTTAAACCATGAAATCGTCCAGAGGCAAGCAAGCGCCCAACGATGAACATCGGCGGTGATGTATTTCGGCATGTAGCAAAGACTGCCTGCAATAATCGTGCTTCTAGACGGGCCTTCCCCCGCACTACCCCAGGTTCAACCCGAACGCTCGCAAGCAACCGTTGGCTTCGGAGGAACGTTGGACACAAAAACGACGGCCTCACCAAACCTAAAGCCTTGACCCAGCCTTCAGCCCCACTCCCACACTCCTCAAGGCACCCAAAGTGCCCAGCTTGATCCATCAAATGATCATCGGCAGTGACACCGGCATAGTTGGGGCTTCTACTCGCGGCAGAGGGCTTGGATGCATGGAACCTGGAGTGCAGATTTTTGGCCTGGGAAAGATCAGGTTTTCTTCCGAAGCTGCTCTGGGCTGGCTTGGCACTCTTCGTGGGGAGGTCTAAGTGTGTTTCGGACTCGCGAGTGTAGAAGCAGTAGCAGTGGCACCGACAGCAGCAGCGGCGGCTGTAGCAAAAGCAGGAGAAGCAGGAATAGGAGTAGAAGTAGGAGCAGAAGCAGGAGCAGCGGCAAGAGTAGCAGTAGCAGCGGCCGCAACAGCAGTAGAATCTTGGACCTGTAGACCCGACCACGGAGAGATTCAAACAAGCGGCCTTCCCCTACGCCTGCCCGCAAAGTTCAGCTTCTCTCGCGCCCCGTTTCTGCCAGGCACCAAGTCTTTTCACGATTGCATCCTGTGGCAATGCTTACTGTTAACATGGATTTGGTCGCCACTATGCCTGGTACTTGTGTAGCTAACCCTTTGTGTAGCACCACCACCACCGCCGCCGCCACAACCACCGCCACCTCCACCGCCACCACCTTACCACCAGCACAGATCACAATCACCGCCACCACCATCAATAACCGTTTTTGTTGCTGTCAGATGCATGTGCCACTATGCAGTGTCTTGTTATCACCATGAAATCTCTCTCAATCGCTCCCTGTTGCCGCGAGTAGTAACTGAAAGATTTTGATCATGGTTGCAGCAAGATCCAAAAATATCTGTTATAATTAGTAACTCGACGAGAAGGTTATTGCCACTGTCGAAGTACAAGGAGTGTCACACACTAAAGACACTAAACCTCAAACCCTGCAAACCTTAACACTCTGAAGGGAGTATACCCTAAATCTGAAATAGACCTAAAGGCTGCGCCATTTGTGCCAGGCTGTGTTGTGGCGCCTCTTTCTACTGCTCCCTGGCTCGAGCTTTAGGGTTTAGGGCTTTAGGGTTTTTTAGGGTTTCGGGATCAGGGCTTAATATCGGTTTAGGGATTTTAGGGGTTTATGGGTTTGGGGTTCTGGGGTTCAGGGCGTTCAGGGCGTTCAGGGGTCAGGGTTCAGGATTTCGGGGTTAGGGGGTAGGGTCTGGGGCTTGGGGCTTAAGGGAGTCGACAGGGCGTCGGCTTCTGCCATGATCGTTTTTGGAGTTTAGGCTTTGGGTGGGGCTCAAGCTTCCGATGGCCCAGGCTGCAATCCTTTAAGCCTTTGTCCTGCCTTTCGGCGAGGTGTTAAGCCAGGACCCTGCAAGTGAATTCCGTATTTTTTTCGTGGAGTGTAACTCTAGGACTCTAGTGTACTATAGGGGCCTTAATAAACTAATACGTACCAATACTATTTTGGTGGTTCCTTATTATGACTATAAGTAGAGTATACCCCAAAACCCTATTCTAATTATTAAGGCCCCTACAGTAGGTGTTGCCGTCCTGCAGCTTCGAAGCGATTCGCGACACTAGCAGTCATACATCTGCCAAGCTGCAACATGTCCGCGTCGAGCTCCAAAGTCTAAGTCGGACATCTCCAGGTCTTCTTAGTCTTGTGGTGTTTTTCCAGTGCAGTTCATGGTGACCAGCATGTCTAGCCCAGCCAGCACCCAAATCCTCACTAGCAGTTGTATAGTATTTACAATATGGATATGCAAGGCCCTTGATCGTCCCCCATTATGGACTACTATATACTATAGAATACTACAGACTACTATATACCATGACTTTTCTAGACATTTCTAGACTGCTATAGACTAAAGACTGTTACTGCAACAGTCGCAGAGTCCTTCTGTTGATGGACAAAATCCTGCATGACCCTAAGGACCCTAAACTATGGGAATTACGGTATATTCCTTATTATGGGTAATGCAGGATTTTGTCCATCAACCGTAGTACCTTATTTTAGAGTCCTCATAATAAGGATCTTACTATTTAGGGTACTATATTAGGGTCCCGTTCCGTTGAGGTTTGGTTCTCCTTCCTCGAGGCACGCTTCGCATCCTGGCCTCCCGGCAACCTCGGGACCGACCTCTCTCGAGTTTTATGGGGTTTATCATAAGGATCCTTAGGGTTTTATGGGGTTTATCATAAGGATCCCCACAGGGGGGGTAGGGGGGAGGGGGTAGGGGGCCTTAATACCTATAGTAAGGACTTGATAGGGTCTAGGGCGTTTAGGGGATTATAGGTGTCTGGGCTTTACCTGGACCCCAAAAGTATGTAGAATAATTGCCTTGTGTAGGTATTGGGCCATTATTTTAGCTACTTTTGGGGGTCTAGGCTTTAGGGGAGTTAGTGATGGAACTGTGTCGCGAAACAAGGCTTACACTCTTTGGCTCATCTCTCTTTGCATTGCGCGTTTCTGTGGTTGATGACGGTGATGATGCAAAATCTGTAGCCAGGATCAATGTGGTCGGTGGTACTTTGGTATACATTGTTCGTGTGGGGTTCGGTGTGAGACTGAAGATCGTTTCCGAGCTTCTTCACATAGGACGAGCGAGCAACGGAAGTTTACTGGGCACCAGGGATCCAGATATCAGCAAATGAAGGACCCCTCAAAAGCTGTATCTCAGCTCAAGTTTTGTGAAACTCTAACTTCGGGCTGGTGGAGGACGGTGCTGGCGAAGACAGCGTGTGGGCAGGCAGAGCTTTGGGAATGAGGGTGTGCTTGGGGTTACTCTAGATTCTCGATGGGGTTATCATAGGATTATTTCCGGTATACCTTGGGCATCAAACCTTTCAGGACTTCGAGCTTGGAGCTTGGGTCCTAAACGGTGCAGAGCTTCGGGTCAATGTCCATGCTTGAAATAGATGTCTGAACCAACAGTCCGATAGTAACAGTCTACTGTTATAGTCGCTATGCAACTGTACTATAGCTCTCCCACAAAGACTGTGCTAGATTAGCAGGCGCTTGAGCTTGGGGTTGCTCGGATTGGTTCGGTGCATTTTCTTGTGTTGGTACCTGACCCCTGTCCTTGACTACGGGGAAATGCGTTCCACATGACAATATAATAATTATGAGGATGGATGCCTTGTTTAGAGGTTTAGAAGGCCGCTTTGCGTTTCGTTTTTGATGTCGCTTCTGCGATTTGCAGACCTTCTTCGCGCCGACCATCAACACCTGCTGCTGGGCATCTTTGGTGCTGCAATCCTGTTAAGAAATGGGAACATCTTCAGTTTAGGAGTTCTTACAGGAATCCGGTTAGTAAGCATCTAAGGACAAACGTAGGGTCAACATTGTGCGAATACTCCGAGTCCATCACTTTCATGGAGCGTTAAATGGCCAAGAGGACCTTTGTAGGGTGCTTTATGCAAGGATGCTTCAGGGTGGACTTTCTGGAAATTCCGTAGCGGGATCACGGAGATGACGAATCCTAAGCGCAACCACATCAGAAGGATTGGTCCCCTGTGCGGAAGTGTGCCGCCAGCCAGAGCTGTTGCATTTAGACAAAGAAAACGCCCATAGCAAAGGCTGAAGCGTTTTATCCTTTCAGAGAGTCTGCACGACTTAAGACCAAGTAATGCTGTGAACGCTGATAATGCCAGGCCCGCAGAAGCGGAGACACCGGCATGTCGAAAAGGAACGCCCCGAAAGGCCAACACCCCCGAGCCCTTGCAAGCCTTCTGTTGCCTGTGATGCAAGGAAAAGGCACAACACAACACACATGATCTACGATTGGGTCAGATAAGATAAGGTAAGATATCGCATATTGTTCTACGTCTATCTTTTACTTGAATTTTAAAGCCTCATCTTGTTTTCCTCAACTTCAAAGCGGCACCTGAACTCTGCTCAAGGCTTTATGGGTTCTCAGGGACTGCTGGAGGGACGGCGGCCAGCAGCACCTCGATCTTAGATTAGTCAATTAGGGGTACCTTATTTGGGGGTCCTTATAATAAGGATCCTACTATTTAGGATACTATATTAGGATCCCATACCTAATCCTAAACCCTAAACCCTAAACCCTAACCCTAAATCCTAAACCGTAAACCCTAAATCATGTGTGTTTCTGTTTGTCGGTCCGTGTGTCTGACGGTCTGTTTTGACTGGCGGTCTCTCTTGATCGTCTCTTTGTCTATCTGTCTACCCATAGGCCCCAAAGTAGTTCCTTTTTGGGATTACCTTATAGAACTCTAAATATGAACCCCAAAAAGGAACTACTTTGGGGCCTATGGGTACCCTAAACCCTAAACCCTTGTGGCAACCGGAGCGTGTCTTGATACGGCTTCTTTCCGGTATCCGATCCAGTCCTTGATGCGGCATGCAGATTGGAGTCTATCCAATAGATCCGCCAACTGCCCTTTATTGTAGCCCCAAATTACTTCTTAATGAGACCCTCAGCCCTAAGCCCTTTATTGTAGCCCCAAATTACTTCTTAATGAGAAATATTGGAACCCTTTAAAGGGTACTTGGGGGGTCCTGGTCTTGGCCTCGGCTTAGGCTTTGTCGGCATGTTCATCAGTGCAGCTTCGTAGCTTCGCAGGATGTAGGGCAAGCCTGGCCCCTTCAGCTAGCACCTTCGCAAGCTCAATCTTCGAAGGTTATTTCTGAGCCATCTAAGGACGTTTTTCGCGGCATCTGCGAGAAGTTCTGGACCGTACAGAGAAAGAACATGGCCGTGCCCCTTGGTCGAATTCGCAACCATGGACCATGGGGAGATGTTGACGCTAAAGTCCCTAAGCCTCTCCACCCGGGACCACGAAGCTTCACTGCATTGCACATGTCTGCGATTCCTTCATATTCCATGCACAATGGTGACAGTGTATGACAGAATCAAGTTGTTTGCCTTCTCCAGGAGTTTGGAGTTGTTTCGGGCTTTAAAGCTTTAGAACTGTATGTTGTGAGGGTTGTTGATCTTTAGGTTTTCAAGCTAGGCATGAAGCGGGTTGGTGAATCTTTCTCATGTGGTAGTATATCAAGCTCAACACGATGGGCCATCTCTGACTCTTGGGAGTAACTCTGATTTTCATCTGATCGCCGGTGCTGGGCAAAGGCTGGAGTGCGTTAGTGTAGGCTTGAACCTGAAAAGCCCCCAAACTCTTCAAGCCTTACCCTGAAGTCCGAGAGGAGCCCCACTGCGCTGCTTGTAGTTTCCTAGATTCTGCACTCCTCCGGAAGCGGAACTCAGGTGGATCCCGGCGAACCTCTTTGCGTACAAGTTCGTGCCGCCCCGATTCCGCCGCCTGGCCTGAACTTGCTGCTCTGATCGGTGATGTCACCGGGTCGCGAATTTGATGGGATAGTTGAATCCCGGTAGAGGCGGTTGTTTTGTTGCATCGGCTTCGACAACACATCTGTAGAGAAATCCAGTGCTTTTGATTCCTGCAGCACATTGCAGGTCCTCAAGCATCATATCCCTAAACCAGGACCCTACAAGCCCAAAGCCCGCAAATCCGAAACATTCCGAAAGCCTATAACCCAAATGTAAATCTCGACGTCGGTAGCCCCTCTAATCTTGCAACAAATCTTGTCTCAGCCCAACCTTCGCTTCGAATCCCTAAGGCTACAAGCCTTAGCTGAGCCCACGGGTTTCTTTTGTCAGTTCCTGCCATCCCCCCCCCCACCACACAAATCTAAATATCCCAAACCCTTAAATTGGGTTTGCCTACGACGCACTGCCCAAACCCCATGTAATCCCTACACCATGGACTGCCCAAACCCGAGGGAACTACTTTCACAGGCATTACAAGGGTTTCCAAGGGTCGGATGGGCTTTGGTAAGGTATTCTTACAGAGCTTCTATTGGGTTGCAGGCGCTTGTCAAATCTAGGGCTCCAGGTTTTCAGCGGGTTTAGAAGATCGGGATCCTACTGGAATTGGAGGTTTACTTCCAGCAGGTCCAAATGTCAGGTTCCTCAGCTGTAAGACCCCTTCTGTTGTGGAAAGATCCATCAAGCATGGGCCCCCCTGCATTTTGCGGGGCGCCCATTTTGGGCTTTGCGCCTGCAGCTGCAAGGAATGCTGTTCTCGAACTTTGTCGCCTTGTTTTGGACGCCTCCAGGTTGCACTGGGCACGGGTTTAGGGTTTAGGGTAGCATACTCTACCTAGAGGCTCATACCCTACCCCTTTTTTAGGATACCTGGAGGGGTAGGGTATGAGCCTCTCTCTAGGTACTCTCCAGCAGTAGGTGTAGCATGCCAGCCGCAGCACGGTTAAGGTTGTTCACGGGCGGTTCCTTGAGGGCTTCAGTGCTTGGGGGGTTGCTTGCAGATAGCCTACATGGTGCGGAGCCATCACAGGTTCAGGGTCTGCTCGGTACGCCCTTTTCACTTCGTTTCGGATGCATGTTGCGCGTCGCATGGGTGTTGCCAACACGACATGGAAGCATCCATAGATAGCCAGAGAGCTTCAGTCGGAAGGCCCATGTTGAGCAGAACCTGCGCAGCATGTTCAAACGGTCACAGGCAAAATAATGTTTGCAACTCATTGGGTTCAGAGTAAGGGTGTCGTCATTGCCATTTTCCCTACAGAGATCGGGAACCGTTCGCACCCCGTCGCACAGGAATCCGCGCCGATCGGCGAGGGTTATAAGTGCCATCCATACCATCATCGCTACGTGACTTGCATCACACATGATACCCAATCTCATAAGTTCCTATAGCATGGAATTAATTAGTATATTATAGTTTACTCTTGTATTTCATACTGCATGATAATCAAGAAACAACGCGAGCCGCCACCCCACTCCGACTGAGAGCCTTTTGGGCAAAGCCCAAAGCCCAACTCAGGTTGTCCCTCATCTTGACGACCGCCAAAAACAAGACAGAGAGGCCGACACTGGAACCCTAAACCCTAAACCCTATCTCCAGTGTGTAGAGTCGATCAGCTGGTGAGTTCATATGCCCTATCTAAGTCCCCTAGCCCCGCTGGCTGAGCCCTTCTCTGAGGGGTTAATTCCCATGCTTTCTGGTAAGCTCCGTGTGAGTCCTGTATTTGGGACACATGCAGCAATTCCTCGAAAGCACGGGGCTGTTCTTAGTGGGTTTACTATGCGGGATCCCGCCACGCAGGGTCCTTCACTGCTTTGGCAGGACTGGCATGTTGATTGTCGTCTGATATTGTCAGTCAGCAGAGTCGTGCGTTCCAGACAGACTCAGCTGAGCCGAGTCTACTTACACCAGCTGCCCCTGTCAAGGCAGCCATATCGAAACTTGCAGCCGTTTGCCATGAGCAAACCCAGACAGTTCGCAGCTCAACCTGAACATTGCCAACCTGAACACCCGCTTACCTGTTGATAAATAGCTCTTTCTCATCGTTGCTGATAGACACCCTTGACTCCTTGCCTTTACAGGGCTTTCCTGTAAAGACTGTGATCAGGGATTCGTGGTTTTGGCTGGTCCGGAGTTGGAGATTAGGGCATGGTATCTTTGGATCAAGCCTACCTTTGGTTAGTAGGGAATGGAAGAATGGTGGTAATAGTTGTTATAATTGTACCCCATTCCTCCATTCCCTACTAACCAAAGGTAAGCAAGTCGTGGTTCGGAATGAGCGAATGAGCCTGCGGTCCTAAACCCTAAACCCTGAGCCTGCTGAAGTCGAAGCTTCTGCTTTCCGGCAGGGCTCAGGGGCTGGCTTGGTGCAAGTGTGTCTAAACCTAAGGGTTTTTGGGTTTAGGGTTTATTCGCTGTTTCCTTGGTTTGTGAGCTAAGTGCTCGAGCACTTTGTTGGTATCTCTACGCAGATGCTGGCATTCTTCCTTGACGCATAGTATCCCATGTGAAGTAACGCAACGCTGCCATGGATATAGCCACTATACTGAGGTTACAGTAACCATTATTACTTATAGCAGCCTTTTCGTAGCCTTTCCCTACTCTGACAGAACCTGACCCTAGACCCTCAGAATAACCGTAGTCCGTTGCCCTGCCTCTTGATGCCGATACGAGCGTCGATCCCGCCACCGGCAGGCAGAATGGAACCGCCTCCACTGAAGCTCTCGCCGCAAAATGAAGGCCGATGTGGCCCAAAGTAGAGGCTGGTCGGCAGAGTCCGATCCACATGTAAAGTCTTAGGCCCTTAGGCAAGATTCGTTATTGATCTGCGTCGAGTCATGACGGTTCTTTGTAAAGTTTGCCTGGCCTGGTGATCATGCCTGAGCAAGCTTCTATGCTTTGCCTGTTCGAACTGCGTGTTCATGCAGCCTTGGATCAGCCAGTCGATCGGTAGACTGGGATTGCGACCGCCTGAGCTCTCAGTTTCGAGAAAATGACAGCGGCGCCGGTAGTCTCAGAAGAATCGGAAGTGCGCGCAGTGTCCATCGCTTTCTTGCAATATCCTTAGTACAACGATGCTTTCGTAGTGTAGCTGCTTGCACAAAGGCCTAGGAAATTCAATGTATGATTAGGCTCGCTCAGGCAGAACATCCCAAGTTTCTTCCGCCTTGCATCTTCTGATGGTCTCATCTTCGGGGCTTTTCAATACACCACAACCCTATTCAAACTCTAATCATTAAGGCCCTTATCACGTATCAAACCCGAAACCCTCATCATAGAGCCCCTTACGGAGCTCCTAGCTAGCCCCTAAACCCCTAAGTCCCTAAACCCCCAGACCCTTAAACCCCTAAACCTTAAATCCCCAAACCCTTAAACCCCTAAACCCCTAAACCGTAAACCCCTAAACCCCTAAACCCTAAACCCTGAAACGGAGCCAAGTCTTCAGCCCTCGTTACAACCCCCCGAGGTCCTCCAGGTGGAGCCCTCCAATGTCGAGGCGAAGCAGCGCCGCAGCCCTAGGTTTGGTGGTATAGGGATTTAGGGGTTTAGGGTTTATGGCTTTAGGGGTTTGGGGGTTTAGGGGTTAGGGGTTTAGGGGTTAGGGGTTTAGGGTTTAGGTGTTTAGGGTTTGTCTACTGTGGGCAGCGAGACTTCTCACTATTATTTTTTTACTTACTTGATATTAGCATTGCAATTGTTTAGGGGTTTGAGAGGCCTTTAAAGAAATAGGGTTTCGGGCTTGGGGTTTGGGGTTTTGTCATTCCAATCCCCCATACTACAAAACAAAGGAAGCAATAGGGAGAGAAACGGTTCTCTCGTTGCATATTTCGGCTTGAGGTTGAGGATTCTGGATCCCGGGTTTGTGCTTGCGGAGAGGTTTGCTTTGTTTATGGCACCTTTGATTTGGATGTTTAGGATGTTTCAGGTTTTAAGGCTTAGATGTGAGGATTCGGAGTACAGGTGTGATAGGGACTTACCCTAAACCCTAAACCCCTAAACCCTAAACCGGTAAGGTTTGGGATCTACTGCCCCGAACCTCAGGAGTCTCAAGTTCGGAGAGGGAGTCTTGAGGGGGTGTGGGCTCTTGGGGACGAGGTGTTCAGGGCACCAGGGATTTCGAGGATTTGTGGACATGGAGAAAATGGAGGCGCAGTGCTGACTCAGAGCCTTGATCTTGATGCCCTTCAAAGAAACATTCTCCTATAGGTTTAGGGTTTAGGATTTAGGTTTTAGGGTTTAGGGAAACATTCTCCTATAGTAAACCCCATAAAGTTGGAAACCGGATTAAGGCCAAATAGTGCTGGGATTACCTGTACATTACTCTTAAGGATTGAGGCTATTGGGTTTCCAGCTTTGGGGCTTCTACTGCAAGTGGATAGTTCTCTAAAATTAAGGTCCCTTTGACATACTATTTGGGGACCCAAAAAGGGACCATTGCAGAGAACTGCCCAAGCAGCGACATCTTGGGTGGGCCAAGGTGTTTGCGCTCAGCAAAGCCGCCTCGAGGAGAAGGGTGAGGCGAGACTCCGCATCGAGTCTCGAACGTAATGGGGAAACATCAAAGCCTTCAACATCAAAACTCGCGCGAAAGGCATGCAGGTTCTGTTTCAGTGCTCATGATGTGGTTACAAAAGTAATGAAGAGGTGAGTACAGGTGTTGGGGACTTGGAGGTTTATAATGGTTGATAGGGTGTAAAGTTTTGGGATGTTGAGGGTTGTTGCTGTTCAGTGTGGTTGCATCACTTGGTTTTGAGGTTTCGAAGTTTCTGTGTAGTCTTACTCCGCCCTGACCCTCGCAAGACCCAGAGTTCCCTGAAGTCTGCGCGGATGGTTGAGGGCTCTGGGGTCTCGGGAACCCTACATGAACCAGACGTCCCGACCCTAGCCATGTCAGACCTGGCATCAAACCTGATCTGCTGCCGTGCCTTGGCCTTGGATCCTACACGCAGACAGCCTTCACAAGCCCACTAATTACCCTAAACCCTAAACCCCCCTTGAATCCCTAAGCCCTAAACTCTCTGACTGTCTGGACCTTGCAATGCCGAATCTTCCCCTAGACTGGCACCACAAACCCCCCCAAGCTGGGCCAGGGATCCCATTTCCTTTGGGGCCTAAAGTCTTCAATCTCGGAACCCTGTCTTCCAAAACCACATGAACCTGAACCTTGTAAGGTTTGAACAACGGGTTTTCTAGGCGTTTTGCAGAATCTAAACCTTGTAAGACTGTAAGAGTTTATGCCAGGACCCTCCTTGTACCCTCAAATAGGGGTATATGGTCCCAAACAGTGGGTACTTACGGTCTAATACAGGGTAGATGGTAGTTTAGGTTGTAAATCTTAAGCCCGAATTATAAGTCCTGGGCCCAACTCCTCGCGCTTCGTAACTTTGGGGAGGATGCCACGAGGGCCAAAGCCATCCTCGCAAATCACCGGCCCTGATACAGGGTGCAGGAGCAGGGGAAGTTTAGGGCTTGCGTAGGGTTCTAGGGTTTTGGGGTTTTGGGTTTACGGTTTAGGGCTTACATCTGGTTTTAGGGTTTCAACTCGGTGGGGTTTGAGTAAATCTTGTAGCTCCAGTGTATAGAACGCAATTCTCGTTTCGAGTTGAAACCCAACCCGGAACACCCGGACCCGCAATGCCCGAAGCCGATCCTGGAGACACCAAAACATGGAAGCCCGGAGCCCGGCAACGGAACCCGGAAACAGAACCCGGAACCCCGGAACCGAAACTGGGAACCCGGAAGACCCCTAAACTTGCGGAGTTGCCGTCCATCTGCGATGAGTCTCAAAAGCCACGCAAACTTCCCCAAAAACAGAAAACATGTGCTACCAGTCGTCCCAGAAGTTGGATTCCGTGATGGGTTGGGGCCTTCCTTGGGGCTACTGCGCACTTAGGAAGTCAGAGGCTTCTGGCCGCCTGCTCCCACCTTTTCCATAAACCGTTCATACCTCCTGACGAGCAAATTCAGGGGCCTAAACACTTACCTATGCTATTTTGGTGGTTCCGTATTATATCGGGCCCCAAAAACCCTATTCTAATTATCAAGGCCCCCATATTACAAACATTCAGCGGGCTCTGGAGGAGTTAATGGATGCCAAGCTGAGCGGCGCAGGCCTCTCAGGGCAGTAGCTTTAGGAGCTTTAGGATGCACGCTTTTCCTCAAATGCACAAGGCAAGGAATGCAGCTCTTCCCATCCAGATGGCTCTTATCCCACCCCTTCATGCCCAAGTCCTTTCAGATTATTCCAGAGGTCGACTCATCGTCACAGTGCCTTGTTTTGTTATTGGGTGTTAGGGCTTTGGGTGTTGAGTCAGGCCCGTATGAGCTTCGGAGATGGTAGAACCCCCCAACATGTATAGCAGTTCTTGACATGCAGCACGCCCGATAGATGTAGAGTAACTGCACGCCATCCACTCCAAAATATCCGTGGAATCTAACGACTTCGGGATCCCAACTCTGCAACCCTAAACCCTAAACCCCTAAACCCGAGCCTTTCGGGAGCCTTGGTGCGAGTTTGGACACGAATTCGAGGGGCATCCCCGCTGCATGCGAAGCAAAAGGAGTGGCCTCACATCAAGGACCCAAAAAGCACATAAGCATAAGCACTTTATAGGGATATCCCTACCTTATTGGGCTTTATTATAAGGGGTTTTATATGGGAATCCCTATCCTAATTTTTGCTTATGTGCTGTTTTGGGGCCCTATCACTATGCGAACGCCGTGGAGTTTCGTAAGTTTGGGCTTTGCGGAGTCTTAGTCGGGCTACAGGAAAGGGATGGAGAACCGGGGATTCTGGGACTTCACAGTCGGGTGTAAGTGTAGGCTTGGTCATGGGGTCTTGGCGACATTGGGTTTGGGGTTTCTGATTTCATCGCCCTCCGGAGCATGGGGGAAGGACTTCCATGGCCGTTTTAGGTGCACCGGATTGGGAATGCCTGGGTGCTTGCAGGCATTGGGAAAGCCACAAGCCTAAACACTATAACCCCGATACCCCGCAACGCTACTTTCAAAGGTTCATGGCTTTGGGGAGATCGCGTTAACGCTGCTTGTTGGCTGTGTCGTTTTCTGTTGGTTGGAGGGGTTGGGGGTGGCTTCCAACAGTGGAAACCTGCTCAAACGCAGGTGTGCACCCGGGAAGAAACCAGTAACTACAGCTAGAGCTCTCGATTTAGGGCTCACGAGGTTTTGGACCCTTTGCGGGGGGGGGGTTGCTTCTACCAGCACTGGGAGGTGGGGAGCCGAGAACTCAGAACGCGGAAACTTACACAGGCAACGCAAAGTCCTCTTGTTACTATGTAACTTTGTTCCGTACTAACAAACTCCTGCTCATTTTTCCATATACACATATATATATATAGAGAGTTATAATAGTAATAGTGGCATCAAATGGATGTTATTCAGAGTCAACCTTTCCCGCCCCCCGGGCCCCGATAGACCATCCCAGCTTGCCGCCGGGCCCCCTGGAACCCGCCGGGGATTCTCAGAACCCCCCCCCCCCTCATTGTCATTGTCATTGTCATATTATTAGCATAGGCGGGTTGGCAGAACCTGGGGTTTTGGACGCATCCCAAAAAAAATCAGACGTCACATCTCCGTGTCTTAAAATAAATCCCCAAACTCTGAACACTCATCCCGAACCTTATATAAATAATGGCACCTTTTGTCGGCCCCGTAGCTCAGGCTCAGGCCCCTGCACCCACAAGGGCGACACACACAAACCGAGAAGTGTACTCAAATCGCTTGGGCACTCGAACTAAGCTCGGGGTTTGGGGCTTTACTTAGCACTGTAGAGCCAACTTTCCAACTTTTCGTTGTAATGGGGTTGTATATACACATAGGATATTGATAAGAGGGCGGTTTTGCGGGGTACAAAGGGATGCTGGGAAAGNGGGCTTTACTTAGCACTGTAGAGCCAACTTTCCAACTTTTCGTTGTAATGGGGTTGTATATACACATAGGATATTGATAAGAGGGCGGTTTTGCGGGGTACAAAGGGATGCTGGGAAAGGGGTTGTAAAGGGTTGGGGCAACTAGGCTTGAAAAATTCGCATAGCTGTGGTGCTCGAACGTAAGTAGTCTGACGATAAGCCTTTATATAAATCGTTGCACCTTAAAAACACCTAAACCCTTAAAAGCCTGAAACCCAGCACCCTAAACCTGTGCACGTCAAACCCACCACCACACAGGCCCCAAGCGTAGCCCACCCACCATAAGCCCACAGCCTAGACCTTAAAGTCTGAACCCTATGACACCACTAAACCCGAGACCCTAACAGCTGAATCCCACCACATTTCACCCTAATCCCTGAAACACTAAACCACCCAAACCCTACACCTCGGCCCCCAAATTCCGCAACCCAAGCCCAAATCCTTAAACCCTTAATCTTTAAACCCTTAACCCTAAATTCCGGTGGCGACGTCTTCATCTTCGACTGGCTGGCAGTGGCCGCTGCCTGAGGGGTTTATGCCTTAGGCTNCCAAGCCCAAATCCTTAAACCCTTAATCTTTAAACCCTTAACCCTAAATTCCGGTGGCGACGTCTTCATCTTCGACTGGCTGGCAGTGGCCGCTGCCTGAGGGGTTTATGCCTTAGGCTTAGGACCCTAAGACCCGGTTGGTTGACCCCTCCCTAACCCCGCATGATTGTGCATGATTTGTTGGGGCTCCGTTCTTCGTGAGCCTGGCACTGGGGCCCCGCTCAGTCAGGCGGTGCCGGTTCTTCGTGAGCCGGGCACCAGCCGACTGAGCTGCGGGGCTTTGGTGCCGGTTCTTCGTGAGCCTGGCTCCGTTGTGCTCCCGGTCAGGCGGGTGCCGGGTTCTTCGTGAGCCAGGCTCCCATGCCGACCTTCGGTCAGGCTCGGTGCCGGTTCTTCGTGAGCCGGGCTCCGATGCCGACCGAAAGCTCTGAGGCCTCGCCCGAGCTTTGGAGTTTCGGTCAGGCGCGGTGCCGGTTCTTCGTGAGCCCTGCTCCGGTGCCGATCGAAAGCTTCACTGCCGGCATGATTGGCCCGAGCGTGCTCGGTCAGGCTCGACCGAGGCCTGGACTGGCCACCTGCCGGTGTGCCGTCTGGCTGGGGTTTGTTCAGGGTGAGGCCCCATATACCCCCCCATTCGGATTCGGGATTGTGACCCCTGATTCGCCCCCCTAAGTTTGAGAGTGTTGTGGTATTGATTCGGGTTCGGGGTGGCCTTCGAGCCTTTGGGGGTTTGGTTTGCGTCTAGGAGGGTGGTTCAACTTCGCATGCACCTCTGCGTCTGAGGCCTGACCATCACCGTCGTGGCGATTGTCATTGTCGTGGCCAGGCACTCGGCCCAGGTTTCGAAGTTCGATTTTATTCGAGCTTGACTGCATGGCCATTTCACTCAGGTCTGACCATCNGGCCTGACCATCACCGTCGTGGCGATTGTCATTGTCGTGGCCAGGCACTCGGCCCAGGTTTCGAAGTTCGATTTTATTCGAGCTTGACTGCATGGCCATTTCACTCAGGTCTGACCATCAATGCTTGTCATTGTCAGTGATGATGCCCGGTGCCCGTTACTTCGCATGTTCTTTTGCATTGTTGTGTCACTGACTGAGGCTTGGTCCTGGTCTTGAACGATGATGACGAGGGGTGCCTGGTCCCTGGTATGGCACTACCGCATTGCATCTTGATTGGCTGCCTCGTTGTGTGTCTGAGGCCTGACCTTGGCTGATGTTGCGAGGTGCCCAGGGCTTCGCTTGGTGCGTGACTGCCTGACTGTGTCGCTTGACTGAGGCCTGGCATTGGATTCGGATGACGAAGTGAGGTGCCCGATTCTGTTTCGCAAGCCCTTAGACTTTGCACTGTTATCTTATGGAGGCCTGATCTTTGGCCTTGGGTTCCTCGGTTGATGATGCCAGGTGCCCGGTTCTGCTTCGCATTGCAACATGTCATGGTGTCCCCTAGCCCGATCTAAAATGTTAGGAAGCACCAGACCCCCTCTAGGCAACATCCAGGTTTCACGATGCGAGGTGCCTCCTGCGTCTGATGCACTTGGCCACACTGTTGTTTGATTGAGGCCCGACCATGGCAATGGACGACAACGACGAGAGGTGCCGGTACTTGGCATTGGATGCGGGGTGCCCGGTGCTCTTCAGGAGANGTCTGATGCACTTGGCCACACTGTTGTTTGATTGAGGCCCGACCATGGCAATGGACGACAACGACGAGAGGTGCCGGTACTTGGCATTGGATGCGGGGTGCCCGGTGCTCTTCAGGAGACAGACTGGACTGGTATTGGCTCCCCGGTTAAGTTGTTTTCAATAGTGCGACGGAGGTCTGACTTTGGATGACGGCGTGCGCTGCCCGGTGCTTCTCATGCTACTGCGTGATCATGCACTTAGACTTTGTTGTTGCAGTCCGTGTGTCGGCGCGATTTGTCCAGGCTGGAGCCTGCTGCGTCCCCTTCGACATCCTCGTCTGAGGACCGTGTGCTCCCTGCCATTGACAATAGCATTGGTGAAGCATGGCTTGAGCATCTGAATGTATTGGCTGTGCGTGCTGCATCTTTCTGCTCAGACTCGTCATGAGTGCATGATTTAGCATGTCCGGTAGACTTAACTTAGACTGAGGTACAGTCATGTCACTGTCAACACAATAATAATCTCAGCGACTGCGGATCCTAACTTAAAGCTCCTTGAGCTTCCCATCACATGTGGACATTGGCCTGAAACTTACACTGCAGCATTGG
>BGNK01007182.1:0-20027 GCA_003297005.1 Symbiodinium sp. clade A Y106
TGCTACGGCCGAATGGCCCATGCGCAAGGATGACACGCACAACTCGAGATTGTTTGGCTCAAGCATGATTGGCCCAAAACCGTTCTGTGAGAGTGTAGGCCCCCAGCTAAATTATTTCATTACCCTTGCTCGCATGTTTGCCTTCTTTTTGGGCTTAGGGTCTAGGGTTGTCATGGAGGGGGTGATGAAGTATACCAGCTGGGAAAAGCAAATCCTACGGCTTGCGGTTTGGTATCAACCCTAAATCCCACACCCGGCCGAGTTGGCTCAGGTTAGTAAGCTGTATGCCTCGCGCGCAAGGTTCCGACGGAGCACCTGCACGGTGTTCCATGCAAACACCCCACTCATCCAGTGAGAAAGGTAGCCGTGTACTGAGTGCGAGTTCGATGTCGATAAGTGATCGCTGGTGCGTGGTGCAGGGTCTACCGTTATGCCGCAACACAAAAGCCTACTCGTCTCGCTGGAAGCAACATGGTAGTATTGAACACCAAAATTTCAGACGCGATATTTGGACATGTCATTCTGATTCTACTTGAAGAAACTGCGCGCCAGAGTGCTGGCTCATGTGAAAGCTTGGGACATTCATCCTAAGGTGCCACTTCGCGGTTGTCCCAACAGGCACCTGCGCGCACAGCAACGCCCGCTTGACCTCAACATCGTTGCATTAGCAGCTGTTGCTTTGAAGACTAGCGCATATCAAGAATCAGAGTGTGTGTTGTAGTCAGGGGTGGGTCAGGTTGTCGGCAGCTTATACTCCTATGTTTACAGATGGTAGCTAATGGGTCTTAGCAATTTTGTTCGCTGATATCGTGCAAGCTCCCAGCCACCGAAAGTCACGGGAATGCTTCTGTCGGCCGATAAAGCGGCTTTGCGCAAATAGCAGTGGGATCGCAAAGCAACGCGTATTGTTTTCCACTTCTCAAAGTCTCAAACCAGAAGACTGGGATGAATGTACTAGTTCTACTGCCGGCAAGTCAAACTCCAAGTGCACGAACATTGAAATTGCTTAAGGCCCGAAACCTCAAACCCTAGTTCAGCATAGTTCAGCCCCGGCCCAAAACACAATGCGGTGCCGTGCCTTCCGTGTCGCATGTCCACAACAGTCCTGGCGCACGATGCAGAATGCATGAAGGTTTGCATCTGTTGCTCACTGCTCCGGGAAATGGCTTGCTGTGGGCGAAGGTTTTGACCTTTGACATCGCTTACATGGACTTGGCAAGCTGTGGTTTGTCTGGGCCCAACAAACACACCAACGTAATTAGAATGGTCTTGGGTATATGATGGTGAATAACAATATATTACAACGCACGAAATAGATACTCATAATTGAGGCTGCTTCCTTACTCTATCCGCAACGCTGTGGCGCCCTGAATCCGTAATCTCTACAAACCCTGCAAATCCGAAAGCTCCAATCCACGAATCTCAGGTTCCTCCTTCGCTCCGGATCTTGCGGCAAACGAAGTCTTCGTCGGTGGTCGTCGTTGTGAAGTACTTGAAGCTTCACAGCACAGGCCGGCCTGGCAATTGCACCGCAAGTACAACCTCTCAGGGTAGGTTTAGGATTAGCTGGGGAATACGATGTGCAATTTAGGCATTAAGAAGTAGGGTTTATAGAGGTTTGGCTGTGCATCGGGTTTAAGTGGTTTGGGGTAGGGCGCAACGCCGCAGCCCGGTTTCCGGTGTAGTTTGTCCTTTGTGCAGTACCAGCCTTTTGTATGTTTGGCGGTGCCGAGAACGAAGAATCGGCAAAACCATAGCCCTTAGCCAATGTTCATGATGTACGAAATCTGAATTTAGGGCCAGTGCTGCAGGTGGCAGCAACCGTCCACCAACCTGTGACAACGATACTGGCTGGCGGTTCGAAGAACATGGTGGGGTAGTGGTAGCAAGAACGGACCCAAATCTTCCAAGTCTAGCCTCTGAACCCTCGACCTTCAACCTAAACCCCGAAACCCGAACGCCCTTGAACCATCTTGAACTCAAAATCTTCGTCCCAGGCTGGTATGTCAAGTTCCTGCCTGGGGTGCCGCTGGCATAGGAGATTCCTCCATGCGTGGCCTGCGCATCTCGGCACTTCGGGTAGTGTTTAGGGTTTAGGGTTGGCCCTCTTCGTACCCTTAGGCCCGATTTTGTGCAAGTTTTTCGGGTCTGATCTAGATGCCTGAACTTTCAGTACTAATTATTGTCTACCCCCTTAAAATGCCGATGTAATTGCGTGACACGATGACATACCCCAAAACCATGCCCTACAGAAGGGTTTGCACTTGTTGGGGGGGGCTAGGTGAGGATGCAGGAGACTCAAAGGCTTTTTCTTATGGAATACACTTCAAGCCGTTTCAGGAACGCTAGTCCAAGTCAGTGTAAGGCAGATTTTCAGGTATTGCTTGATGAAGGGCCTTTCGGTATTACTCTAGTTACAGACCCAACACCCAAAAGCCACAGAGTAGACCAGAGGGTGTTTTGGGTTTCTTCCCTTGAACCCGCGTGCAACCAGCGTTTAACCTGTTAGAACCCTACACACCCCGTATAGAAGCCTTTATAAAACGCTATTAGGCCCAGTTAGTATAGAAGCCTTTATAAAACGCTATTAAGCCCAGTTACGGCCTAGAGCTTTGTAACACCTGGCGCTGTCTGTCAAGGCTACACGCGGCATGACATTCGGCGGCGGCGGCGTTGGACCCGCTGGACAGACGGGCTCCACACCCTAAACCCTACCACCCGCAAACCCTAACACCCCTACACCCTAAAACCGCCAAACCCCGAAACCCAAAACCACAAAGCATTAAACAAACCGTAAACCCCAGGCCCAGAACCCTGAACTCTGAAAGGAACTCCTTGAAGGAATCCTTGAAGCCCTAACAGGAGCCCCTGAACCGCAGGACGATCTCGGAGATGCCTCCAGAAGCGGAGCGTCCCGTGGATCAGGCTCAGGGGTCAGGGTTTTCGGATTTTAGAGTTTAGGATTGTGGGGCATTAGGGTTTTAGGCGGCTTTACCTTTAGGGGTTTTAGGGTTTAGGGTTTTAGGGTCTACGGTCGAGCTCTGTATTAAGAAATCTTATTAAACAAGAAATCAGACTTTGATTGCCCCAACAATAAATTATGTGAGACTCTGGGTGCCCCAACAAGAATTTATTTAAATTTGAGACCCTGAAAGCCTCCAATCAGGGCAAGGGCAGTGCAAAGAAGGGCACGGCAGGGCAGGGGCACAGCTGAGTTCCAACACCACCAAAAAAACGCTTTTTCAAGGCCTGGGAAGCTCAAAATACTGGTTTTGGAACTGCTCAAAGCCAGGGCATGGCAGGGCAGCTAGGGCAGAGCAGGCAGGGCAGGGGCACAGCAGAGTTCCAAAACCACTAAAAAAACGCTTTTTCAAGGCCTGGGAAGCTCAAAATGCTGGTTTTGGAACTGCTCAAAGCTTGATGGGATTTACTTACGGGTGATGGTGAGGAGTGCATTTAAGAAATGNGAACTGCTCAAAGCTTGATGGGATTTACTTACGGGTGATGGTGAGGAGTGCATTTAAGAAATGTACACCGGACTCTCGGGAGGGAAGTACATTTCTTATGCAACCTGTTCTGTTAAGAACTTTCCCAGACCCTGGAACTTGGAACTGCAACGTAGTTTTCTTAACATAGGGTTCGCCCGTAGGGTTGTAAGGTCCAGACTTCCCTTAGGGGTTCCTTGCCTTTCGGGGTTTGGGGTTTAGAGTCTAGGGCATTTAGGGCTCAGGGTTTGTATGGTTTTCGTTCATATTGTAGTTGACAAAGGGCTTGCAGGGTGTTTATAGGGCCTTATAATATAAGCCCATAGGGTTTGACAGAAGGCGTCCGTCCTGGATGATAGCAATCATGGGGTCGGCACGAGCCCCGTCACGAGGAGCTCCTCATGGACCGGATGGCTTGAAATTTATTCTAGCTTGCCACTGCTGGTTCAGACTTTGCTTGCTTCTAGGTAGGGCTTTGGGACATTTTATATTTTCCCTTATTGGGCTTAAGAGGATCTTATTTACTAACATTTAGGGCTTGTCCGCTGCATAAGTTACAGTAGAAAGGCACCAGCATACATAGCGAAGCAGGTAGGGCTCAACAGCAGCAGGGGCCACTAGCGATGCAAGGGCCCTGCCCCGCCCTTCGCAACGGTCCCTTTCCTGGAAGGGCCATTTTATATAAGTTACCATAATAAAGAACCATATTATTCACTATAGATCCCTATTATGATGAATTAAATTAGATTCCTTAACAAGAACCCAGCAATTGGGCCCAATTAGGGGCCAACGCTAACAGACTGCCAATGCTGCCTGCGCCCTGAGACACACGCCTCTATGTGAACCGCGGCTGGGCCATACTCGCGGCCGCGGTTATTCTTGCGCAACCCATAAGCATGCCTTCTGGGTTACAGATGAGCTTTAAACCAGGTAGATCTAGCAACGAGCCTTATGAAGAGATTCTAGGACTGGCTTTTGCTTCCCAAGACCGAAACGGCAGTTTAGGGTTTAGGGTTTCTAAACTCTGAAACCCCCAGCCTTTCCAGCACCAAAGAGGCTGGCTTCGTGAAGGGCTTCCTGAACGAGCTCCTCGGTCACTGTATATGTAGGGCCTGAAGGATGGTACTTCAAGTCCCTGAGAGCCCGTCTAGAATTCTACAATTACTTACTCCAAGCCCTTCAAAATTATTAAGGCCCTCTTGTAGAAGCCTAGTAGAGACCCTTATGGATACCCTTCACTCAAGACTCTTCCAGTTGTTTAGGCTCCTGGGTTTTGGAGGTTAGGGCTTCAGAATTTTCGTCTGAAGATCTAGGGGTACGGATCTAGCCGAGTAATTTCCAGCATCCTTTGGGGAGGGTGGTTCAAGGTGGTAGGGTACGACAGATCCTTAAGGAATCTCAAGCGAAGCTTGGGGAGCACTAGGTTGAATAAGTATAACGGATTATTGGGCTCTATACTCTGGGCCTCCTGTTCCCTTAGAGATTCTTTGGGGGGAACTGGGTTCTGCAAGGGTTTTCGGGTTTAGGGTTCAGGGTTTGACGGATTTAGGGCTCACCGGGCTTGGGGTTTAGGGTTTAGGGTTAACTGGGCTTTGGAGTACCATACTTTAAGGCTTTTTCCTTCAAGGAGCCCTTATGAAATATAAGTTTGTACTTGTTTCTCCCTGGTTACTTAGAAGCCCGGAGTTTAGGTCCAGGTTCGATGAGAGCCTTGCACCATGAATCCTACCTTTGGTTAGTAGGGAATGGAAGAATGGTAGTAATACTGTTGATGGACAAAATCCTGCATTACTTTAAGTACAAAAAAATAAACTATGGGAATTATGGTATATTCCTTATTATGGGTAGTGCAGGATTTTGTCCATCAGCCGTAGTAGTTATAATTGTACCCCATTCCTCCATTCCCTACTAACCAAAGGTAAGGAATTGCAGCAGAAGCTCTAAACCCTAAGACAAACTCTTAACCTACACCCTAAGCTTCACGGCCTCAAGGTACTACCTCAACCCTAAGCCTTTACGCCCCACACCCCGCACGCCTAAACCCCGATACACTATGTGCTCTGATAACTACGGAGGTATTGGTGAATATAGCGGCCTGAATAGATAGAACTGTTCTTCTCCCCTCATCTTTTCCAGAGGAAATACTACAGTGCACCCCCCAAAACCCCATTCTATTCCCAAAACTTCTTTATTGGGGTGTCACTGTGAGGCAGACGACAACCACAAAGCCAGACAACCTAAAGCTTTCACCATTCACCCAAACGCTCAGCAAAAAATCACACCTGAACCCCATAGAGCATCTAGAGCTTGAGTGTGTGTGCCATGGACTCGGACAGTGCCATGGACTGGAAACCTCGACGGGTGCTCCTGGAGGTCATTGCGAAGGGGGTGGGGATCCTCGTCGAGAGCGACAGCTGGGTGCGTGAGCAGATGCACAGCATCGGCGAGCTCGGTCTGAGCGAGTTGCAGGGCGAGCTCCCAGAAACTAATCTTCGTATCTCGCAAGTTGCCACGCAGGCTCTGGGTAGTCCCGCCAGTCGCCTCGATGCGAGGGCCACGCAAGATGACGATGAGCATCCTGCTTGCAAAGAACTGTGCAATACCCCTGTGCCGCGCCACCTCTTGCAGGGTGAGCCAATAGTCTGCCTTCCTAAACATGTCGCCTGGATTGGTGACAACAATTCGACAGGCATCCCGGCGCTACCTTTTTCAGGACTCCTGCTTCTGATTTCCTTGTGCAGATCCTGAAAATGGTAGGTTGTTCGTGTTAAGTTCCGCCCTCGACCCTGATTCGAAAAGCCTGGGAGAGCGACTCTAACCCTATATGCCTAACACTTATAGGGTGTAGAGTTTGAGGGTTTAGGGTTTGAGAGTTTAGGGTTTTAGGGTTTATCGGTGTAGGGTTTAGGGTTTAAACCTGTAGTGTAGGTTTTTTGGGTTTATCGGTTTAGGGTTTAAGTTTAGGTCTAGGGACTAGGGTTTAATAACTAGAAACCTCCAAAATCTATGAAGCCTTTTTTCGGCCTGTACCTCAGGCGCTAGACCCTGAACCCTGACCTTAGACCGACACCTTACGACCCTGTAAAGCTTGTAACATAATGGCAACAACAATAACGAGAATAGTAAGGCTGATGCGAGCGAGGTGCAGGATTTCGTCCATTCGCACACATGCCTTTTCGAGAGCTGTTTGACATCAATATTAACTTAAGGTTCAGGGTTTGGAAGGGATGGGTGGCAGCAGAAAACCGTGCAGGATTTCGTCCATCAACAGTACTAAGAATGTGAAGCCTCCTTTTTCACAGGATCGGCACAACCCAGCCTTGGGATTACCGGGTCGGCAAAGAACAGAGCATGCTGGAGTTGACAGGCCGGTGGGAAGGGGTTCATTTGTTCTTTACCTTTAGGGCGTAGTTAGGGTTTAGGGAAAAGGGCCTTAAGCTTGGGGGTAGAGGATTTAGGGTTTAGGGTTTAGGGGTTTAGGGTTTAGGATTTAGTAGAGTTTTCTGAGGTTGGGATTTAGAATTTTGATTTTGAGGGTTCTTGTGTTGCGTGGCGGCTCCTGTTTTGGACTTGCAAGTGACTCGGGTTTAGGGTTTAGGGTTTAGGGGTTTGAGGTTGGTAGCAACTGCTCGGTCCCAAGCCATCCCGCGATCCGAAGTGCATGCAAGCAGCGGCTGTCGGATCAGCAGCCCCTTTCTTTCTGGGGGTTTGAGAAGGGCTGCGGGTATAATATGAGATGTTTGATATTTGCACTGGGGCTTTGGACATGATTACTAGTCAGACTCCTACTTTATATCGGGGTCGATCAGTATTCGGGACGCCGTCTGAAAGCTCAGGGGATTGTACATGCAGGGTTCACAGATGCTATACAAGTAAGGCAATGGTAGTCAAACTTGTTTATGTTTTGGCCCCCAGATGAGGTAACCCCTAAACTCTAAGCGGTACATCCCTTTGTCCTAGATGGCCTAAACTTAAGCCCGAAACCCTGAGCCTTACAAGACGAATCCAATGAGTAAGGTATGGCTGCGGGTCTTCAACCCTAAACCCTAAACCCTGAACCCGGTTTAGCCAAGTCATGTCAAGTCCAGGGTTTAGGGTCTTGGGCCCAGGGTGGGGCAAAATATAGGTTTCAATTATGATCTCTGGCCCAAGGTTTAGGGTTTAAGGGTAGGATGTTGGGATAATGTCGGGGGGGCCTTAATGGTTGCAATAGGATTTGGGGTGTCCTTACCATAATTATAGTATAATATACCCCCAAATACTATTCTGATTATTGAGGCCCCTACATTAAACCCTTAAAGTAGCACTTATAGTATCCCTTATAGGACTCGCTATCAGAACCCTCTAATTTAAAAGCCGGCCAGGCTTCTTCGTACCCCCTTTGACTGCCAACTACAGCTTCTACATGTGCGGCGACGACCAGTTGCCCTTCGAGCTGCAGCCGGAGTAACGGAACCAGCTATGACATGAGTAATATAGGGGCCTAATACTGCCTTTGATATACATCCTGCATTACCCAAAATAAGGAATATACCATTGTCTTAAGGTAATGCAGGTTCCTATCATCAACCGTAATTACCAATACTATTTTCGGAGTTCTTCTTATAATTATAGTATAACGGGCTTCAAAACCCTATTCTAATTATGAAGGCTTTTAGGGTAAGCCATAAGCATCCGTAAACCATAGCTCCACCTACAGTCTCCATTAGTTTTTTTCTTGTAGTTAGCTAGGGTCCTATAATTAATAAGGTACAGGAGCCCAGGAAAAGAACTGCAATGGAGACTATACCCAGCCAAGGTTTCCAAAATCCAACCTCCCACAAACCTTGCAAAGGGTTTTAGAAAGGTTGCGACAATGGTTACTATAATGGGTATGACAATAATTCCCACTTTTATAGGGCTCCTTTTTGGAATTATGCGACAATGCCCTCACAACTGCATACCAGTCATGTAGCGGCTGCCTCAAACCCGGCTCCTATGTTTGCGGCCTGGCGTTTCTTTTTCTTGAGTCTTTAGGTGGCTAGGGTCTGAGAGTCATAAGTAACTTAATAGGGATCCTAATCGGGGTTATGGTACTTATAACTCGGTAAAATAACTACATACTCGGTCACCCGACCCTCCAAGTAGGCATCTACAGGTCATTCAATGAGGGATTTGCTTGGTCTTCAGCGTGAGGATCCCGCTGTCCAGCGTCTACGGGAAAAGGTTGCAGTTTCAGGGTTGCAGGTTTTGGGATCATGTTCCGGGCAGGGTTTTTGATCAGGGATGAAAGTTCAGGCATCCTTTCGTGAGCAGAAGAAGTATCGAGACCCTATATACAATTTCACTCGTAATATAGGGGCCTTAAGAATTAGAATAGGGTTTTGGGGCATATTTTACTATAACTATAATTAGGAACCATAGGAATCATATTGGTAATTATTTAGGCCCCTACATTATGCCCTCTGCACCGAGGTCCCTGGAGCTCGGGGACGAGCACGGTGACCTTGGCTCCCTCCAACCGCTGGCACGGATGGAGCGCTCTGGCGGAGGGTTTAGGGTTTAGGGGTTTAGGGGTTTAGGGGTTTAGGGGTTTAGGGGTTTAGGGTTTAGTTTAGGGTTTAGGGTTTGTAGGGTTATCCTAGCACAGAGATTTTGTAGACAACGCTTTCAACGCTCTCCTTCCAAGGAGTTTTACAAGAGGTTGACAGGGGCGTGTAAAGGGGTCTTGTTGACTTTGTGTTTAAAAGCTTATTATTGTCGTGGTCTCCAAGTGACAAAACACATCAGTTATGTGGGGCAGACAGCGCGCGGGCAGCCGAGTTGCACCCATTCAGTTGAGGAGGACTCCAAACACTTATGGCAATGCACAGTCTCTCCCTTACTATTTCGCACAGCAGCGGTGTGTCAGTCCTTTTGCTTGCTTGGAGGGTTTGTGTAGGGTTTTGGGGTTTGTTGTTTCAGGTTCAAGCCTTCGGGGATTGCAGTGCTTGATCTTCAGGGTTTAATTCCCCGTTTAGGTTTACTGCTCAACAGATAATTACATGTCTGGGCTTTCGTCAGGGGGTTTGGCAAAAGTAGGAGAACGAGGAATGTAGTTGTTTTTTTGGGCTGAGGGTTTAGGGCTGCAAGTTCGGAGTTCAGGTTCAGGGCTCATGGATAGAGGTATAGATGTCCATTTGCAGTTACTTATACCCCGAGTTACAGACCGAGTCCCACGATCTACACCCGAAGCCTTCGAACTGCCCTAAACTGAAGCTTAAACCCTGTCGCCGCTTGGGGCTCAGGGAGTGGATCTCGACGAGTGACTACGCCCTCGTCTCTCCATTCTGTTGGTACTTTCGGGAGGAGACCGAGTTCATGGGACTCTTTTTTTACATTTGTGTATAAGGTTGCGTTTGCGTTCCCTTTTCGGCGTCGTGGTTTCTATGTACAGGGATCTACAAAAAGCGATATTCGTTTACCCTGCAAGGGGAGTAGAGCCGTCGAGTTCGTGTAGCTGCTTACGGCGGTAGAGTTGGGGCCTTCGGGCTTGGGTTTCGAGCTTCAGAGTTGCGCTTTTCGGGCTTGAGGGTTTAGGGTTTAGGGGTTTAGGGGTTCAGGGTTTAGGGGTTTAGGGTTTAGGGTTGAGGTGTTTAGGGGTTTAGGGGTTTAGGGGGCTTAGGGTTCAAGGTTCAGGAGGGTTGGTTCTATGCTGGCACCTTGACCCTTGCCATGTAGAGTTGCCAAGACAAAGACTTTGGAGGGGCTTGAAGACCTGGCACCCGGGGCTTGTTTGCTTTCGGGTTTACACGTTGAGGCTCAGACGGTTTCGAGTTTGCACGTGCAGTATAGGTCTTGGAGTTCAGAAGCAGCGGACCGGGTTTGCCTAAGTGGCAGCGAAGAGCCTACACACTGAATCGTCCCTTTCCGAACAGCACCCGGAACCGTGGAACAAATCCCCTTGCAAGAATCCTCCGTGTGTAAAATACGAACCTGTTTGATTTTTGACACAGGTATTTTGAGCAAGTACAGCAGAGTACGTAGTATGTGGATTCCTTCGTACGTTGACTTATGTATATATAATTTCCTGAACCCAGTAATTGGGAGGATCTGTCGTCCGGTGACTTCACGGGCCCACAGAAGAAGGCCTCAAGAGGGGCCAATTTCTCCCACTGGCGAGGAGCTATTGGGTTTAGGGTTGTAGCTTACCTAGAGAGCCAAATAAAGTAGACGTCTGAATAATCAGGCCACAACCAGTAGCATCCCCTCATCTCTATATTTACTTGCAGGATAAAGACTTAGAGACCCCGAAAGTGCAGTGCCCTGTAGTTTCGCCAAAATCGCAGTCCGCTACAGTCGCTTCTGAATCATTATTGGGCTTCGGATTCTAGACAAGAGGGTTGGGCAATGAAGAGGGCAGCAGAAGGACGTCAGCAAACCCATGTCCGCTTACTTGTGGATTCCCAGTGCAGGATGCAAGCACTGAGCTCTAAACTCTAATCCCTAATCCTAAAACGCTAAATTCTGAAGGCTCAAGGCTCTACTCCCACCCGATTCCCTGGATGCTCAACTAGAAGCCCTAACACCCTGAAGCTTCAAAGCCGTGAGGCTTGAACTTTAGGAAAAAGGCAGCATCCCAAATGTCCCTACACCCTGACCTCGGCCTCCCAGGGGCCCTTTCCCCTTTTTTGTAGTCCTAGGTTCCTTGTAAAGTCGTCCCAATACCACAAAGGTTTTTATTCCCAGGTTACTGGCATCCTACGGTTGATGGACAAAATCCTGCACTACCCATTATAAGGAATATACCATAATTCCCATAGTTTAGGGTCCTTAAGGTCATGCAGGATTTTGTCCATCAACCGTAGTACACCCTAAACCCTACACGTTAATCCCTGAAGTCGTGATACTGGAGTTTCAAGAAAGAGCCCTCACGAGGGTACCTCGCGCCCGGGGCTTCAGGTTTGTGGAGCTTAAGGTGACTATATCGGTTTCGGGTTTAGGGTTTAAGGTTTCGGATTTGGTGTTTGGGGTTTGGTGGGTTTTCGGATTTGGGGTTTAGGTCTTGGGGTTTGGGGTCTAGGGTTTAGGGTCTGAGATGGTCTGAGTTCTTGGGAGGTGGGCAGCTTTGTACGGTTCAGGGTCAAGTTTAGAGGTTACACCTAGGATTTCAATCTGCAGACAGGTCTCCGAACCCATGCGATTGTCCGCTGGGAGCAGGAGCGTCTCGGGTTCAGGGTTAGGGGTTCTCCTTGCTGGGTCGGATTCAGGGTATATAATATAGGGCGGTATCAGATTAGTTCTCTTCAAACGATGTTTCCTTCATGCCCGTATCACCAAAGTGCCCCGGTTTCCATTCTACAAGCAACCCCAGGACATGGAACCCTGGTGCTTTTGTCAAGCAGCTTCTGTACAGGCACAAAGACCCCTGCATACACAGCCAGGCGGGGATCAAATGTCGAGCGTCTCTGGGGCGACACACGTGTTTGGAGCAGGGCCACATCACGCGACTCCATATCCTCCTGCATCCAGGTAGGCAGGTGTTCTTTATTTACCCAGAGAGCCCAGTACCCCTTAATTAAGGAATATGGCTTAAATCATAATATGAAGCCCTATATAATTTAAGCCATATTCCTTAATTAAGGGGTATTGGGCTCTCTGGGTAGTATACTTCATATCCATGCATACACACAAGTCTGGATCCAACTGCGCAACAAGTTCGGCCCACTGGACTTTCTTGTTTTGAGACCTCTTGCAGAGTAGCAGAGTGCATGGAGGCTCAGATTACCTGGCCTGGCTAGCGGAGTATTTTATACCCCACTTTGATACGATCCTGCTTTCATGTTCGTCCAAAAAAGTTAGGATTCTACGGGGGCGACTAGGTCAAACTGTCTGTCTCTTTGTGTCCCACTGTCTCCCTCCCTCCCTCCCTCTCTCTCTCTCTCTGTCTCTCGCTGTCTCCCTGTTATGTCAGAAGCCGGCGAAGCCTGACTTGCGGCGAAGGCTGACTTGCTGCTTGCTACAACGGAAGACGCTGATGGTATAGAAGTCTGAATAATTGGCAATACCGTACCTTCAGGTTATCGTGCTACGACTATCTATCTATCTATCTATCTATCTATATATATATATATATGGATAATTAGTTACTACAATATACCCGAAACCCTACTATCACTTATTGAAGCCCCTATATACATCCCGACTGTGGAAAGATCAAGGAGCCCTTGGAACCCTCTTCCGATTGTCAAGCCCCTATAGTTTAAGGTTTAGGGTTTAGGGTTTATATCATGCTGATGCAAGTCATGTGGGGTGACATTGCGGCCTAGGCCATGACACGTGCACGGAACATGGTGGTGTTAGACTGGGCAGAGAGAGCGAGGGCATCCTTATGCAATATCTCCTTTCCCTAAATCCTAAACTAATAGCCCGGATCTCTCAGCCTCAAACCTTACACCTTAAACCCCTAAACTTGGCCCTCAACGCTTAACTTAAAGCCCGAAGCCGAAAGCCCTGAACCCTAAACCTCAAAACCCGAAACAAAAGCCCCCTAAACCTTGGTTTCTAAACCCGAAAACCCTGCAGGAGCCCTTTCCGTCTACGCCACATTGGATATGGCGGACCCAACTGGCGACCTGGCTTTGAAGCTTGTGATAATTCCTTCAAATTAGGGTTTGGTTCTGGTTCTCTTCTGTGGTTCAGGGGTTTCGGGTTGAGGGTTCAGGTTTAGGTTCAGTTCTTACTTTGGTTGTTGGTGGGTTGTCTCTTTTTCACCACTGCTTCTTTTCTTAGTTGCTGCTTGTTATTTGTTTTGGCTGGAGGGTTCAGGGCGCGGTGTGAAGGGCTTTGGGCTTCGCGGTCGAACTACTAAGGCCCCTATATTATTCAATATGCCTTCTCGTTTTTGTGCATGCGGATATTACCAGATATGATATATTCCTGAATCAAGGCAGACCCCTGAACCATATTCCATCTTGCTTTGAGGCTCTTCATAGTCGGGTCCCTGCCAAGTTCCTGATTAAGTGATGTGTTTATTCAGCGGGGTCTGCACTACCCTGCAACGCCCCTCGAAAACTGTATTGCATCCTGACAGGGCCTTCGTAGAACCCTTATAGAGGCCCGCTGCAATTTGAGATGGAAGCCTCTAGAACACAGTGAAGCGATCAAGGCCTTGTATAACCCTCAACTTGATGAAGCCCTAAACCCCGTGACTCAAAACCCTACACAAAAAAACCCGAAATCCTAATCCTCAAGTTCTAAACTCTTTATCCTAAATCGTAAACTCTACTGTAAGCCTTTGCAGGCCCTGAATCCTAAGCCCTAAGCCCGAAATCCTAAACCCAGTACTTTCTACCCTAAATCTTAAACTCAAAACCCTAGGCCCCAAAACCCTACGCCTTAAACCCATATTCCCTAAATCCCAAACTCCGAATCCCGAATCCCCTGAGCCTTACACCCGAAACCCATATACCTTACATCTTAAACCTAAATCCTGAGCCTATATACCCTAAATCTTCAACCCCAAACCCTATACACTAAATCCCAAACCCTCTCCCTAAGCCCTAAACTCCTAAGCCGTCAGGCTTCGGATGGGCCTGAAAGTCTCCGGCCTCAGCGGTGCCGTGGGCGAGGATGGGGAGCTTCTAGACGCCGCGAAGGCCTTTCAGAGCCCAGTGCTCCTTACGGTTCATGGCTTGAGGGTTAAAGTCGGTTTAGGGTTTGGAGAATAGGGGTTAGGCTAAACCCTAAACCCTAAACCCTAAACCCTAAACCCTAAAACCCTAAACCCTAAAACCCTAAAGCCCTAAATTTAGGGTCTTTAAGTACAACTTCTGGCTTCCAAGGTTTGAGGGGTTTTGGATGTTACATTTAGGATTTAGGGCCCAGGGCTTCTGACGCCCCAGGGTTTAGGGTTTAGGGTTTAGGGTTTAGGGTTTTAGGGTTTAGGGTTTAGGGTTTTAGGGATTAGGGTTTGGGGTTTTAGGGTTTTAGGGTTTAGGGTTTACCCTTCGACCCTCGGCTATTTATGCCTTATCCTTATTGGTCTTCGTCCATTTCTCTTCTGAATGACAAATCAAGGGGAAGGCGAGCGGTGCAAAGACTAGGCTTCAGTCGGGGTTTAGGGTTTAGGGTTTTTTTCTGATTTGGTTAGGGTTCTAGAATCCAGAGGGTTGCAAATCCCCTCATTCAGGAAACCTCGAGTTGCACTATAGCTCCTTCTTGGTTAAACCTTCCTGTGTGTCGCCGGCATTCATTCATGCACCTGAATTTCCGATGCTGTCGGACACAAAACAACTCATCGTATTCTCAGCCATCGACCTTGCTACGTAATCAGGCATGGAACCAGATCCCAAAGATCATGTTAGAGAGGGTCTTTCCTGGCCAAGTCAAAAAATGTAGGGGCCTTAATAGTTACCTTTACGATTTTGGTGGTGCCTTATTATAGTTGTAGTATTATATGCCCCAAAACCCTTTGGGGTCTTAATAATTAGATTAAGGCTTGGAGGGTATGGCATAGCAGAAAAGCTACAGCAAGGAACCTTGAGGGGCTGTATGTGTAATATAGGGGCCTTAATGAAAATAGGGTTTGTTTGGGGCCCATTATACTTTTGTTATATTAAGGACCCCCCCATCCCCCAAAAACTAGTGTAGGTAATGATTTAGGCCCCTATAGCAATTATTCACGCTCCTGTACTACCACAGTAGTGGTACATGCGCACCGGCTTCTTTACTAACCTGAGTCGTAAAAGAGTCCTGAAGGTCTGTGCCCGGGTGGAGCCATCCCAGACCCGATGAGCGACTTCAAGGGTGCAGGAGTAATTTTCGGGCTGAGAGGTTCGAGTTTAGGGATTTAGAAGAAGCTGCCGTATGAGTATTCCTGCAAGTCCGGCGGAAACCCAGACGTGGAACGACCCCACATCTTGAATCTTCATACTTGTGATGAGTATCATTTTCCTCCAGAGGGAAAACTCGCAGAACCTCGCCTAACGCAACAGCATCAAAGAGAGAGCTTCATGAGCGTTTTACAAGAAGCCCCAACCCTGATTCCTAAATCCAGAGCCCCGAACCTGAGCCCGCCAGAATGCTACCAACATCACAAACAATCTATTTATATATATATATATATACACACACATGCATGTATACATATACGTATACATATTTGTTTATTTGATTAACGTATGTATTTATAACTGTGTATGTACCCATATACATATATGGATATATATATATATGTGTGTGTGCATGTATATATATATATATATATATATATGGGAATTGTGTAGATTCATGTATATGCCACGAAAGCCCCATGAACTCACCAGAAACCCATACAACCCATCAAGCCCTCATGTGCTACCAGCACAGGTGTCGGGAATGACCAAAATCTCGCCGGCGATGGAGCTGCAGGCACAGCCATTTTACAGTAGAAGCCAGAAAGTTGGAACATAGCTTTAGGAGGATTAGTGCTGGGATTCGTTATACTTTACTGTAAGGGCATGAGGCCAATGATGTTCCAACTTTCTGGCTTCTACTGTAAGTGTGGATTTTGCTTTTCCTTCATCGGTTGCAACGAGCACGGGTTGATAGTCTTAGCTGTTCCAAGTCTTGCAATTTATCTAGAAGCCCCTTACAGGTGGGTAGTTCTTCTTCCAAAGTACTCCCATAAGACCCCCTTTACCTTAGAATTATAGGAGTGGTATGGGAGGCTTATGGGAAACTACCCACCTAATAACTAGCCACCTGTAAATGGCTTGGATTATCCAGTCGATGGTGTTGATGCACAGCACTGGGCTGCTTTGGGCAACATGCCACGGAATTCTTTGGGGTGGGAGCCCTCAATGGCATCGTGGGCGCTCGTCGTGCCTTGTCTGGAACGTTCCTGGTTCATGGCAGCATGACAGCGGGAGATCTTCTCGCTCTGGTAACAGTATCAGCAAAACCCCTTCCTGTTTGGACCCTAGACAACATTCTACTTCATAAGCAACCTTTGCTTCAACTCCTAAAAGCACCAAATGTTCTTCAAAGCAGTTCAAAGATCCCTGCAAGTCCTCGAAAAGTTCCTACCTAGACCCCCCAAGTATCCTCTAATATATCCCAAATACGCCAATCCGGGGCCCTTAAATGGGGTCCTGCTATACACAAACCTTTAAGGAAGCATTGAGCCAGCCCGGTGAGGCTCTGCGACTCTCTGGCATCGATATAAGGCGCGCACGTATGCTTCACATCTTGTGGTTTAGGGTCTTTGGGGTTTAGGGTTTGGGGTTTAGGGAATTTTGGGGTTTAGGGGATTTTGGGGTTTAGGGTTTTAGGGTTGTAGGGGTTTAGGGTTTTAGGGTATATAGGGTTTAGGGTTTCGGGTTTTAGGGTCTGGGGTTTAGCTTGTGACCAAAGGTGTTACAACTCGTTGAACTTGTATTTCAGAAGCGCTCTACTGGTGAATGGCAGTGAATGGTCTGTGTGTGTGAGAGCGATGTTATACAAGCTGTTTATCAAAACGGGCCTTTATAAGCCCTACCTTAACCCTGAATAACCTCTCCTTATTATGATTTCCTTATATAAGTCCTTAAAAAGGTAGGTTATTCCAGGTTAAGGTAAACCCCAAAACAAGATGTAGAGTCTCAAGGTGTTCCCGTACTCAAGAAGCTGAAACGGGCTGCCTAAAGAGGTCCGAAATCTAAATCCCCTATACATAGATAGGCGATGGATAAATAGATAGACAGACAGCTAGATAGATAGTCAGATAAAAATTAGATAAGTTGGTAATCAAGCGAGCAAGCAAGCACGCACGCACGCACGCCAGCAAGCAAGCAAGCAAGCATGCAAGCAAGCAAGCAAGCAAGCATGCAAGTATGTATCTGACTAAGCTAGACAGTCAGACTTGGTTAGTTGGTTGGGCGGTTAGTTCGTTAGTTCATCAGCTAGCTATAATTTCAACTTTAATCAACCGTCAAGCCGTATTCTAATTATAAGGCCCCGGCAGTGAGGCAAGATGCCGAACACTTAGTAATATAGGGGCCTTATAAATAATGACCAATACTATTTTGGGGGTTCTCTTATCCAAAGCCCTATTCTAATTATTAAGGCCCCTATGTTACATAGTATTTGCGCGGTCTGTGTGTGTGTGTGTGTCTGTGTCGAAAGTGCAATCGGGCCCGGGGGTGGGGTAATGTAGGGGCCTCTATAATTAGAACAGGGATTGGGGGTATGCTGTACTAGAAGGATACCCAAGGAACTCCCAAAAGCCTATTCTAATTATTAAGGCCCCCACATTAATATAGAAGCTTGAGTGATTTGCAAAAAATGCTCCCAGGGCTCCTTGGTAGAATTATACTTGGAGGTTCATGGGTAGATATAAGTAGGGTTATAAGTAGGAGAACTATAGTTATAACCCATATTAGGGGACTTATAACCCCACTTATAACTACCCATGAACCTCCAAGTACAGTATACGATAATATGCCGCAGAGCCCCATTCTGATGGTTGAGGGCGCCTTGCTAGTGAAAGTTTAGCGTTCCGTGTGTAGGGTGTAGGGTCTGGGATTCCAGCATAGTTCGTCTAATTGTTGGGCCCCTCTATTGGGGCTTTCCGAGTTAAGGCGAAGCCGTTAGGCTCTAGGTCAATTGAGGTTTAGGGTATGTGGTCCAGGATTACAGGTCTATTGGAGCCCAAACGCTAAATCCTAAAGCCCTAATGCCCTCAACCCTAAACCCGAAACATAAAACTTTAGGCTGTTGGTCGTTTGCCAGGCGAGAGCAGCACTTCATTGAGATCGGGAACACGACGGTGCCCGGCATGCAAACCTGGACCCTAAAGAACCTGCCTATTTAAGGACTTATATTGGTGATCATGGAAGGTAGGTTCTTTAGGATTCAGCAAGGGATGCTCCGGCAGCAATTAGGTCTTGAAGCTCTCGAGTTTCGGGTTGCTTGGACTTCCTGGTCTTGTGTGGTTTTTGCTTTGATAGATCTGTACGAATGGGATTACTAGCAGCATTGATATTACCTTTCGAAAGGGGTCTGTAGAATGTTGGTAAATCATCAGGGTTCATAAGCTCTGCTTGCATACGGTATATAGTCGTTTCGCATGCAACCCGTTCCTGGTCCTGCAGCACCTTTCTGCGGCTCCTCTTTAAGAAGTCTACGCGATGACTCGCAGCAGCCGCAGCCGCAACCCACCCCTAAACCCCTAACCCGCAAACCCCTAAAACCTAAATTCCCCAAACCCTGCCCTAAACCCTGAACCCCCAAACGCTAAACCCCTGAACCCTTTAAGAGGACTGCGCGACTCACACACAGAAGCGGCCAAGTGGCTTCATCTTGTCCTGATGTTGTCCTGAGAAGCACTAAGCAACTGTAAGCACTGGATTACACCATAGTCAGCCATAGTCTTTACGGTATGGAACTTAATGCTGCATATTCTGATCCTGTACTAGTTTCCTGAGTAGTACCCTTTTGCCCTTTTCAGTTTGGGGTCTCCTTATTACAGGTGAGTAACCCTGATTATCAAGGCGCTACTCGGGAACCCAGTGAATAGTATAGTCTAAGGCATTATACCGAACCTAGAGGATCAGGCAACTTGGCAAGAGCAGGTTTGCTATAAGCGCAGGTGTATACTTGGAGGTTAACGGGTAGTTATAAGTAGAGTAATATCACCAGAACTATACATATAGCCTATATTAGGGGACTGATAACTCCACTTATATTACTACCCACGAACCTCTAAATAGAAGGCCTGCTTCCACTCGATCTCCTGGCCCTGAACCGCTTCTAAGCCCGAAGCCCCAAATTTCAATCTCACTAGAGCCCCAAAGCCCCAAAACCATTCAACCCTAGAAGCAGCAAGCTTTACTCAGGTATCAGCAGTAAGCCGTACAACCACAACGAGAGCAGCAACATGAACACAAAGAAGGCTCTTAAACCCTAAACCCTAAACGCCTAAACCCCTAAACCCTAACCCCTAAACCCTAAACCTTAACCCCTTTAAAGCCCTAACCCCTAAACCTAGCCATGACTTATAAAGCAGTTCAGGTCAACGACAGCTTCAAGCTTCGGATCTTCGGAGCCGGGGGGCACCAGGCCTGGTTTAGGGTTCAGGGTTCAGGGCTTGGGTCCCTTAGCCCCTGTAAACTTCAGCTTACTCGCCACTAAGCAGTATATATGTATATATGTATATATGTATATACATATATATATAGGTATATATATATATATACATGTATATATATATATATAATTATATAATTATATAATTATATAATTATATAATTATATAATCATATAATTATATAATTATATAATATAATTATATAATTATATAATTATATCATGCGGCAATTATATTCCGGAGCCCTACCCTGATCGTTTGCACCGTTGCATATACCCTCCTCCTGCTGCTCCTGCTGCTGCTGGTGCTCCTACGACGACTACTTAGGGCTTAGGGCTTAGGGCTTAGGGTTTCTTCTTCGGCCTTTGGTGAGTCCTGTTAGAACGCGGGCTGACAAAAACATGCGCTAATTAGACATTACCGCTGTGGTAAGAGGTCAAACAGAAGGGAGGAGATCCTCCAGAAAAATTTCGGAG
>BGNK01007183.1:456-20017 GCA_003297005.1 Symbiodinium sp. clade A Y106
TGCAGTCCAGGGTTCGGGGGCTACCCAGCCAAGCAGGCCCACTTAATTAAGCCAAAGAATCCACATTGAACAGCGACGAAGCAGTCGACAACCTGCCCGTCTTATCCTATCCTTCAAAAATTCCCCTCCCACGACCAGGCCTCGTTGATAGGGATGGCAACTCCACATCGTTGTCGACGAGGGGCAGGGTCAAAGGTTCAAGGTCTGGAGCTTTAGGGTTTTGGGGTCTACGTCTTAAGGAGTTTAGGTGTAGTGTGCAGTTGCAGTTTGAGGTGTTACGGTCTGAAGGTTTTGGGTTAAAGTTAAGGCTTCAAGCTCCGATATGTGTAGGGTTGAATTTTTGATGAGGCCGCCAGTCCGGAGGGCACTGCCCACCCAGATTAGACCTATGCCAGAGCCCACGGAACCGCAGTCGTAGTCTTAGAGCATCGGTCCAGGGGACCACTACCCCACCTAGCCGAACCACTCTTAGATTAGACGCCCAGAGACTGACTAAAAAGAAAGCTTGTTCGACCCCAGACTAAGTACCCCCCACTACCAAATCTTGTTCTAGGAGATCCTGAACATCCACCTCAGGGTGACCATTAGCCCCGGTAAGTGGTTCGCTGCCAATCAAGACACTCAACAACTCAGTGTCCGCTGTTTGTGTTTGGGGGCATTGTGTGGCCAGATCTGCACGTATGCATGTCATGTGCGATGCAAAGTGTACACGTNTAAGTGGTTCGCTGCCAATCAAGACACTCAACAACTCAGTGTCCGCTGTTTGTGTTTGGGGGCATTGTGTGGCCAGATCTGCACGTATGCATGTCATGTGCGATGCAAAGTGTACACGTAGATGGTTTCGCCACTCAAATCAAACGCAAGAAGCAAGCACCAGCCCCTACACGTATACAGGCTTGTTTCCAAAGTATGTTCAAGTAAGACAAACTCATAAATTTGTCGCCATGTGGGACATGGCACACGTTTGCTGCATTCGGCTCTTGAAACCATTTTCCTTGCATTTTTTCTGTGGACATCTTCCATTGAGTTTCATAAAAATAGTTTTCCTGTGCATCCAAACATCGATGAAAACATGCAATTTTTTCAAGTCCAGGCCCAAGGGGCGCAAGGGGCGCAAACATAAAGCAGCCCAGATTAGGGTGTTGGGGTTTGGGGTTGGGTCTACATGCATCTACAATATAAAGTTGAAAACGACACTGGAATCGAATGACACTGGGTTTCGGTGACTGACAGTCCTCCATGATGTTCAGATGCTCTTCCACAAAGTCGTTGGGGACGAACCTAGCATTCCGATTCATGAAGTCGACAACCATTGAGGCCCCGCGTCTGTTCTCAGCTTTCAGCTTAAGAACCTTTGCGATTGCATGCTGTCGCTGTCCCGCTGAAACCTTGGATACGTAGTTCGCATGCCTCGACATGTCTTCGGACAGTTTGAGGAGGTCACTCTCGAAGGCCTTCTGAACCGACTGCATGTCCAAAGCTGTAATCGCATCATTGACATGTCCTTCGGAGGTTCGGCCGCCGAGCTGCGAGGAGGAAGCCGCGCCCTTGCAGACATGGTCCTGGCGCGATGTGGCATTCACCTGTCTAGGGTGCTGGCGGACATGAGTGGTGAGGGCAGCATGACACTGGAGTGGTGTGGGCAGCTTGCGACATTGGGGGCATAAGATAAACTAGCCTGTGTCAGTGGCTGGGATGTAATTAGTGGTGAGGGCAGCATGACGAGCTGGCAGCATTGTCTTACACCTGGCTGTGTCGGCGGCAGTGATGTTGTGGTGCAGGCAGAATGACACAAAGCTGGCAGGATTGCAGTGGTGAAGGCAGCATGACAAAAACAGGGGTGTTGGCAGCATGGCAGGATCATGTCTGTTTTGGTGGCAGGTAGCAGGCCAACAGTGCGGCCCAATGTAGTGGTGTGGCAGGATACATGAACAGGCAGCATGACACTAGATGACCCATTGTCCTGCCAGAAAGACAGATCGGACGCCACGAAGTCGACCTTGGCCACGACCAAGTTCTGGAATTCCCCACTGTAGTCCCTGGGCTGCAGACAGGCATGGAGTAGGACGGGAATAAATTCCTGGCTATATTCCGACAACTTTAAGAGATGAGAGCAGTTTTGAAGCCCAATTGAAGGATGCTGTTGCTAGGTCCACAATTCCTCGAAGCAATNGGCATGGAGTAGGACGGGAATAAATTCCTGGCTATATTCCGACAACTTTAAGAGATGAGAGCAGTTTTGAAGCCCAATTGAAGGATGCTGTTGCTAGGTCCACAATTCCTCGAAGCAATTCACAACTGAACTGACAGGCACTTCAAGGTGCAGTTATGCACGGTTTAGGGTTTAGGGGTTTAGGGGTTTAGGGTTTAGGGTTTGCTTTTTCGGCATGTAGGGCTTCAGGGGTTTAGGCCNTTCAAGGTGCAGTTATGCACGGTTTAGGGTTTAGGGGTTTAGGGGTTTAGGGTTTAGGGTTTGCTTTTTCGGCATGTAGGGCTTCAGGGGTTTAGGCCAGAAATTACGTGAACACGAGTGACTTTAAACCCGGAAGCCCTAACCCTAAACCCGACAAAGCCCGAGGAAGCCAGACCTGTATACGAGTAGCGGGCCCATGAAATGTTGAGTCTCGGGGGCTGTTGCGGTGCTGGCACTTGNCTAACCCTAAACCCGACAAAGCCCGAGGAAGCCAGACCTGTATACGAGTAGCGGGCCCATGAAATGTTGAGTCTCGGGGGCTGTTGCGGTGCTGGCACTTGACAGCTAGACGCTGTTACAGGCTTTGCGCTAAACGGCTTGAGGTCACTGCTTTGTCTTGGCAAGACTGATGATTGCTTTGGTTTCTCAGGTAGTGTTTCAATCGTGTAGCAACGACCACAAACCTGAACACCTGGGATTGCTGTGANAGTAGGACGGGAATAAATTCCTGGCTATATTCCGACAACTTTAAGAGATGAGAGCAGTTTTGAAGCCCAATTGAAGGATGCTGTTGCTAGGTCCACAATTCCTCGAAGCAATCCACAACTGAACTGACAGGCACTTCAAGGTGCAGTTATGCACGGTTTAGGGTTTAGGGGTTTAGGGGTTTAGGGTTTAGGGTTTGCTTTTTCGGCATGTAGGGCTTCAGGGGTTTAGGCCNCTAACCCTAAACCCGACAAAGCCCGAGGAAGCCAGACCTGTATACGAGTAGCGGGCCCATGAAATGTTGAGTCTCGGGGGCTGTTGCGGTGCTGGCACTTGACAGCTAGACGCTGTTACGGGCTTTGTGCTAAACGGCTTGAGGTCACTGCTTTGTCTTGGCAAGACTGATGATTGCTTTGGTTTCTCAGGTAGTGTTTCAATCGTGTAGCAACGACCACAAACCTGAACACCTGGGNGCTAAACGGCTTGAGGTCACTGCTTTGTCTTGGCAAGACTGATGATTGCTTTGGTTTCTCAGGTAGTGTTTCAATCGTGTAGCAACGACCACAAACCTGAACACCTGGGATTGCTGTGAAGACGCCCTTCCAAGGCACGCTGCCTGGCTTTCGAAACATCATCTGGCCTGAAGATCGGAGCGCCGACTGCATCCGTGGCAGCCTTCATGTCTTCGAGCAGCTGATGGAGGAGGCACGAAGTCTCAAGCATCATTTCCCACTGTTCCGGGGAACAGCGGGCAGTGGCGAGGTTCTTCACTTGTTTCTTGCGGATGTTGAAGACGAAAAGTACTCGTTGCATAAATAACAACTGTTTGCCCGCATTCACAGTCTCTACAGACTGCCAGTAGGGAGTGACTCCCCTTCCTCCAGATCCGATCAGCCACCGGCTGTTGCGTATGTTCTCCAGGGCGAAAGCTGTCAGGGAAATCACACACGACAAGACACAGGCTATTATTTTGTAGGAGCAACACTGGCCCCGGTTCAGGCGGCATGCTGGACTTTGACATCCTGCGACCCATGCGCCTGAGTTCTGCCATGTGTTGATCTGGAGATGCCGTGCCATGAGGTCTTGCACTTCCACAGACACACCAGACAGCAGGGCCTGCGAGCAGAGTTTGGGTTCAAGATTCGGGGATTCAGGAGTTAGGCCCTAAACCCTAAACCCCTAAACCCTAAANGCCATGAGGTCTTGCACTTCCACAGACACACCAGACAGCAGGGCCTGCGAGCAGAGTTTGGGTTCAAGATTCGGGGATTCAGGAGTTAGGCCCTAAACCCTAAACCCCTAAACCCTAAACCCTAAAGGGGTTTTCAGCCTAGCTTTCGGGTCCTTATCTACCCCAGCGACCGTGCAGCAGTGCACACCTGAAGTTTGAAGTAGCACTGGGTTGAAAGATTTTGGGAGGGCANCCCTAAACCCTAAAGGGGTTTTCAGCCTAGCTTTCGGGTCCTTATCTACCCCAGCGACCGTGCAGCAGTGCACACCTGAAGTTTGAAGTAGCACTGGGTTGAAAGATTTTGGGAGGGCAAGCAAAGCGAGCTCTTGGGTGCTCCTTGATCCCGTACATTTCACGTTCAGCCAACTTGAACTGCTGGCTCTGCTGGGCGAGCCCGAAGTTGTTGTACTCTTCGAAAGCGGCGTTCAAAGCAGCATCCAAAGTCCAGCCGGGGTTGTCCTGGCTCAACAGAACGAAACGAAACCGAGATCACGAGCAGCAGAGAAGCACAACAACAAACTTGATATGATGTTTGGGCGAACAGCCTCCAGGAGGGCTTCTGCACGCTCCTGAAATCGAAGAGCCGTCTGCAACAAGTTTTTCTTCTCGCGGAGACTCGCTTGGTGGGCGAGCTGGAGCGACCGCCAAGAATTTTCGTGATGGGGTCGAGACGTATAGGCCACTGGTAGGACCAGCACATCCAGCATCCATCTTAGTTGAACAGCAGCACGAATAAATCTTCTGATTCGAAAGTCAAGTCACTATGTTGTTTATGATAACTCAGCAGAAGCTGAACTAGAGGACCCCCGCCACCACACCACCGCCATCACACAAACCCCCGGCACCACCACAACACCGAAGCACCAAACCGACACACCACCACACCACCAGACCACAGCACCAGCGAAACCAACACAGCAGCACCACATCACACCAGCACTCTTTTGAATAACTTCCGGGACTCGCATAATGTCACTGCGAAACAACAATCCAAACCATGTCCTCTTTGCCATGCTATACTTCTATACGTGAACACATGTACAAAGAGGTCCAGGCGGCAACGGTAGGATTGGGTATGTTGTTCAACGGTTGGGTTTGGGCACGGGCGGTTCAGGCCAATTCAGTGGTTTGGGTGACCATGGCCCCAGCTGATGCTCCTGATGCCGAGTCTGGTCTCAAAGCAGCAATAATCAGCAGGGAGGTGCATTGGGACTCAGTTTATCGGCCCTGCCAGCGGCAGGGCCTGTAATCTATCTATGGCGGCCAGGACAAGCAACAACCACAACCATTACTCACAGGGTCCCTGCTATGAGGTCTCTTTTACTGGTCCCTTTGCGCCCCTATCTGGATTTTATCGGCCCTGCCAGCGGCAGGGCCAATAAAATCCCAACCCGTGCGTAATGACTTTGATTACCGGTGTGTTGTATCTGGGTTTGGGCATCCACAACAGCAAGAGGTTGAAACCTTAATATCACAACCGGGTTCGATTTTGAAGCCACGACACTGGGTAAAGAACTCCCGCTCCGGCTCTGTCATAGACTCCCCATCCTGAACCATCAGTGTCCTGATGATGGCGTACAAGATCACGGCACACCTTGTGAAGCCTTTTGTGAGGCCCACCGCACCCCGCTGCAGCATCTCGCCCGGGCTTACCATGGCACAGTGCACCTCGAGCGGCTCCCGGGCCTTCTCGAAAGCGAACCATATCGACTCGCACCATCTGCGAAACTGCACTACAGGCGGAAACCCCTCGGTCGGCTTGCCCATCCAAAAGGATATAAGTGGTAACGAAGCGGGACCGTCTTGGNTCTCGAAAGCGAACCATATCGACTCGCACCATCTGCGAAACTGCACTACAGGCGGAAACCCCTCGGTCGGCTTGCCCATCCAAAAGGATATAAGTGGTAACGAAGCGGGACCGTCTTGGCTGGGGAATGTGTACTGGTCCAAGAGCAGACCCTGCAGTGGAGGAAGCTTCAAGACTGGATTACAATATCCATGCCAAGCACAAAATATACATGCATCCAAGTAACCTCTGGGGTGGTAANTGGAGGAAGCTTCAAGACTGGATTACAATATCCATGCCAAGCACAAAATATACATGCATCCAAGTAACCTCTGGGGTGGTAATTCCCCTGGCCACGAACCAGGCATTCATGTTCATGATCAAGAGATCGAAGTTTTCCTTTTCCTGGCACATGTACTTCACGATGAGGTCGCAAGGATGTTCATCTGCGTCAATGTCGAAGTTCCTGGGTAGGTAGCAAAACTTTAAATGTCATCATATGGGTTTGCCTACTACTGTGGTCTGCTGCACACCATGACTAAGCCCGTGTCTCCAAAGACTTCATCATGCGGTCGACCCAGGGCCGTGCACCCTCATGTGTACCCGACACAACCTTCAAAGATTTCGAAGGGGGCTTCCCAAAGGCATTGCCACTGCTTCGTTTGCCCATGAGGCTCACACCTCGCCCGCAGTGGCGGGACTGATCCTTCAATCTCCGAGCCTGAATACGTGCCACCAGTCTTTCTCCCGGGCACCACTACACAGGTCTTGCCGAGCAACACGACACTACACAGGAGTCTCTCGCGGGGAGTCCCCCGGGATGGCTTCTCAGGAAGCTCAAACACCACTACACAGGATTCAACTTACACTACGACACAGCACGTCCAAGACACAGCAGGTTTTTCCTAATATCAATCGCAACACCACCGCACAATCCTCCATTAGGATTCCAGCACAGCACGACTACACAGGAACGGTGAAAGACTACATCATGATCTGAGTCTTATCTGGCATGCAAAGCAGAGCACAACCACCAAGAAAATCCTAGCAACTTCGGCCGTCAATTGCCCACCCTGGCAAAGTCTGCGAANGAATGTCCGAGCATCGTCTTGCATAGTATTTCTAAAGACACGAGTCAACAGACATTGATAGTTATTCTGATAGTTCATGCTGTAACTGCTGAAATTTTAGAAACAGAAGCCTTAGCTTCATCTCTCGTTAACCCACACACACAGTGGCAATCACTGACTCATGTCTTGCTGCTAGTCTTGCTGCTGAATTTTCTGTACATGAACTGCAGCAATAATTATCAAAGCACCAGCGCATGCAATGTGCATGCCGTTTCCAGCCAAATGGACTACCGCATTGTAGGGCACAGAGTCCACCGCAAAAAGTGGGCCTTTGGCAAGTCCAGCCTCAGCGACATGCGGAGGGGGAGGGCTTTGGGCGTTAACTTTGTTTTGGTGCACTTCAGCCAAGGAACGAAACTCTTGTTGCACGGAACTGCCAAGCAGGCACAGATTTCTTCGGCTGACATGACACGTTTTTGTTTGTCATCATCAGAGTACAGCTTCGTGTTCGTCTTAAGGGCCATCATGCAGCCATCCGCAAGCTCAGTCCGAAAGTAGTCGGGGCTCCGTTGGGACAAATCGAAAACCTGCACAAAACACAATGACAATCCAAACTGACACAGACTAACATCGGGGTATGTCACGTCCAAACTCTACACCAAGCCGGCTTGCCTTCTTCTTGTCACCGAAACAGCGGCGGTAGGCCTGGATAGTTGTCTTTTCCTTTCCGCACACATCTGGAGACCCATGTGACTTGCTCCAGAAGAAATCCGCTGCCTGCAGCAATGCAAACATTCATGATGCTAAAGACACGGACTTATACGGCTTGCAAAGTGACCCTGCGCATTGACATGTCTGTGTGCCTTCATCTGTGGCACAGAGAAGAATGTCTGCAACAAGGAGGCCAAGGATTTCTCAGTTTTCCACTGCATAGTAGATCGGTTCACCAGAATGGCCCAGAATCGCGGCCGAGAGCATCCATATCCGAGGTGGCGGGGGTCGAACCTCACGTGCCTGATATCATAGATATCACCTTTGAACTTCGTGGGTTCACATTACATATCGAGCTCAAACTGTGTGTTGCTTCAAACAACATGGGTTGTGACAGGCAGGCCGCCTAGTTCGGCCGTGAGAAGCCGCTCCTCATATCCAGGCGTGTTCTCGAAGAAGACAATGTCCTGCGTAAGGGCACCGACAACAAGAGGTGCTACTTATAACACTGGGGCGGTTGGGTCCTCCTGGCTCAGCCGTCGGTGCTGAATCCAGGCTCTGTGGGTCGCATATCGCACGTCATTTTCCTCCAGAGAAAACTTCTAGAAGCAAAGGACCTGCTGTGTGAATCTACCCCCAACCATGCTCCACCAAATGCATCTCCAGGGTACCTTCTTCTGCAAACCAGCAATGGAAAAGGGACAGCAAGTTGGCCCAGCAGCTTCAACTGAAACCTGCATGTTGCCAGCCCTCGCTGGCTCAACGCCCACGGCACAGTAGGATCTGTGCACGTGGCACCAGCCGTGTGGCTGCTGCCCACGTTGCAGAGCGAAGTCAACACTCAGCACATCACCGAACCTCAGCTGTGTTTTTTGCACAATTCTTAGCAGCAGGGTCAGTGCGACTAAACCAAAAAAACGAAAGGCCGCATCTAACTTTGCAACCCAGCACCCCTTCCTCTGCACCCCTATGTGAACACACAGAGCTATATTTCATGACAAGCACGTGAGGTCTGTGCCTTAAGTGTCGCAGGAAGTCCGACCATCAACATATCTAGCCGCAACAGACTTCTCAAAAAGGTCCAAGGCAAGACCTGGGTACAATGGAATGCAACTAGAAGCCTTGTACGTGTACACAACCGCAAAATTAGTTACAGCTTCCGCGTCCGCGCAAAGGTTTGGGGCTTTGGGCTTCGGGCTCTGGGAGATATTCGCCGGGCGGTGGAAATTGAGACGAACACATGCAAGCTCCAAACGAACAAAATCACCGTGACTTCGTCGTCACATCTTCCTCCCAGGGCAGATTGCACAGCAACACATGCATGCGAAGATGCCGACACAGGCAGGTTTATCTTAGTGTCATGCTGCCAGCACCACTACACAGGTGAATGCCGCAGTTCAAACTCTAGTCGTCGTTTCATCAGAAGAACGAAACGGTCAGGATCCCAACACCGCCCTGCGAAGAAGCACTCTACTGCATTGGTAAGAAGACAGCTTGAGATAACTGCATGTCAATGTTCGGACTCATACTTACTACCAACACCACACCACAAGACTTGTCGTGCTCTACTGCCAGGGACAAGGTTTAGAAGTCACGACGCCAACACCACAACCCCACGACCCTACTACTGTATTGTTTAAGAACCTGAGCGTGCCGTGTTGAGAGTCGCAGTGCCCGCGAACTATTCTGCCAACACCACACCCTGAGGTTAGCAAGCCAAAATCATTGTCACATGACATTGTTATTGCCAATTATTCCACAAAGACCAAGTTTTTACTGCATTAGCAACACCACAGCCTCAGGGCTTGTCACCACAGATTATCACCAATCTTCTAAGCCTGGAATGGCCCACGACCTGAAACTCTTGGGGCTTAGGGTTTAGGGTCAATCAAAGGAAGACTCAGGACTAGACCGGGCGGAAGGGGATCGGGCTTAGGGCTTGAGGGCTCCAACTAAATTTCCCGACCGCGTGAATTACCAAAGGTAACCGCTACCACCTCATCAGGGCGATGCCTAAAGCGTAACTCAAAACCACAAACGGCCAAAGCACTACGGGCCAACTGGCATAGTTTTTTCCGATAACAAGGTCAACTTTACCTGTCTTAACATAAGCTAGGCTATGCCTTTAGTGCAACTAACGACAATTAAGCCAATGACCAGCCTGTAGACCCACACCAAACCAACGAAAACAGACTGAAGATCCAAGATGATTCTCACGAACTGAACAGCAACACTGCAACATAAACCTTCAAGGCACCTTCTGTTTTCAAGTATGCGACTTTGGCCACGAACCAGAACCCGGACATGTAATGCATCTGAGTGACACACATCTCCCGGGAAACGTCGCCTGCAGGACTTTCTGTGCCTTGCAGTCAAAGTCCAAAGCGGAGCGAAGATCGACGCAAGCACTTTCTCCGCGACCATTCTTGTGAAGCATCTCCTTCGCGTGATCACGAACCTAAGTTGCACTGCCCTCCAGAGCTAAGACCTCGAGACAACCTCAGCAGAGCCACGCTTTCAACGACGAGCTGCAGAAAGAGCGGCACTTTCAAAACAGCCCATACCAGAAAATGTCGTTGAAATCTTCCAGCTCATCTGTGATAAGCTGTCCAGGACATAGTTCTTGCCCCAAGCTTGAACGGCGGTGCTCAGAAACCTGAGTGTATGGTCATTTAACTGTGCGTTTCTATTTGCTCCAACGGAATTGAACATGCAATCATCTTCTGCACCTTCGGGGCCATCGGTATTGATCTGCAACATTCTTTGGGCTTCTGGTTCTCATGACATCTGGATACGGAACATCAGTCGAGGGGATGCGTGGTTTCTTTGTCGGCGAAGCAGACAAAGTGTCCTGCAATGCCAGCAATTCAGTAACAGGCTGTCTGGTTCATGACAACAAAGCAGGCAAATGGCTTCGTTTTTTGCTGTCGCGATACGAGAGGAAATCCCAGTCTAATTTGAGGCCAAATAGGAGTGCTGCCTTTACAAAGCAGCTCGGCACTCCAGGCCAAACGCTAGTCGTGTCTCTTCAGGGCTGTAGGCCGACCCTGCAACACGTCTGCAGCCTAAGGCCTAAGGCTTCTTAGTCTTGCCGGTTGCTGAAACAGCCCTGTCATCATTCTCCGCCATCTGCATCCTCTCCCACTTCTGGGTCAGACGCTCCATGCGCTCGAGAAGCTCATGAGCAGACTTCCAGACTGAGGTCAGCAACTCGTTGGCGGAACCCAAGACCCGGCACAGGGTAATCCTCCTCCGATCCATTAACTTGGCAAGGTCGCGTGTAGTGAAGTGGCCCTTGGGATACGTCTTGCGTTTCGCTTGGGCTTTAAAAGGGGGCTTCCGAGGAGGCAGCATGCTGCTTCTGCTGCGGCCTGCCATCTCCATATGGAAAGAAAAGGCTAAGGCCAAGGGAAGCTTGGGCCACAAAACCCTGGGACAACATGTTCAACACAAGACACCGCGATTGAAGCAGGTCACACTGAGGTTTCAAGACAACAATACTTCTGCTCATGCCATGATAATGGACATCGGGTGGGGCATCAACTGAACTGCAAGCGACCACATCCCTGGCTGTCCTCCGCAGAGCCCGGGATCTGTCTGGCCAAGGAAGCCACGGCAGACGTGAGGTCCAGGTTGCCAAGAGGCCGTGTCCTTCAGGTCTGTCTGTGCATTCTGGGAACAGACTCAGCAAACTCGACTCAAGCAGCGTGTCCTCTTTCGGGAAGAAGAAGCTTCCATGTTCCGGGGTGGCAAAGTTGGAAACTGAGCTTTGGGACTCGCACGAACAGTTTGCATAATATCTGTCTGGTGTGCACCACAACTACAACCGTTACCATGAATGTACACTGTGCTTCTGACACAGGGCATCTTCAACTGTACACTGTGCTTCTGACAGAGGGCATCTTCAACTTCAGCGGACACAACACAAAGTAAAATCTTGAAGCTAGACTCGTTCTGGACATTCATCAGCATGGGCAGCACAAGCTCAAACCCTGATCCTGCAACGGAACTATTCAGGAGCAAGCATAACGGCATGGTCCCAATGAGTGCTCAAGCTTTGCACGTCAAGGAAAAGCCCTTTGTCACCACAGAACGCTTGTCAGCTCAGCCACGAAACCTTGGAACGCCTTAGGCGTTTTATCTTCGCAACTGTGCTTTGAATGTGGCCACTGGCAACAACATGCTACAACTTGACAAGGTGTCCATCCCCTGCGCCAGGTCTGCTTGCTTCACTGTCTCATGCCACGGAAGCGGCTCGAAGGAGGGCAAAGGAGCTGCACCCCGGCCCACTCGAGTGAGGTACAGCACACTACGTTGCAAGTTTGCAGAGACAACAGGATACTGCTTCAGGATCGAATCTGCAAGGTCCAACCACTTGCGGCGGTGCTCTGCATGCGCCACCTTGTTTGGGCGAGCTACCCCAGGCACAGGCCCAGGCAAGCGGGCCAAAAACGACACAGGCAAAACCAACACTGGGGGTTGGCTTGCTTCTGCATCAGAAGCATATCGTTTCGTGATACAACAGCAGTCATTCGGATGAGCTGGCAGAAGTGGAACTGCGCTTCCAGTTGCGGTGATGTGCAGGTGGGATGGTATATCTCAGCTGCCATGTCATCTTCTTTGACCCAAGACTGAGACTCTAGCTTACAACGCACCAGCCCTCAACCTTGCTGCTCGAGTCACCTCTCCTGCGCATGAACATAAAGCAGTGCAACCCATCGGAAGTGTCCAGCAGGCCTCCAGAAAGTCCAACCCGGAGGTGTTCAAACCTCGGTTACTCAAACCAGGAAACTCTAAAGTCACCTGACATCGAACCGATAGATTGCATCAACACCAAGACATGACTGAGTCAAGAAGCCACCCTTTCCAATCACGCACTGTGTCCAGCACATGAACTGCAAAGATTGCTTTCGGCCCAATCCACGACTGGATGTTGAGGTCCTGCAAAATGCCATAGAGTTTCCTGAGTCTATAGCAAGCTGGGACAAGCAGAGAAGTGGCACAAGCAACGGCACACAATGACAATGCCAATGACTGAAGCAAGGCACTGGGCAACGTCCAGCGGGTCAATCAATTCAGTCAAGTACCGAAATGCTGTAGCGAGCAATCCGTACACCGCGTCTGCAAGTCAAGCAACGTCTGGGTTTAGGGTCACTCAAAACAAGACGAGCAATTGGCACAACGAGACCCTGATGCGGGCCTAATCGATTATGCGTGTGACCAACTCTGGAGTTGATCATGCCAGCAACTCTGAATCCACAGGAGGCGACGAGGTAACTGAGGTATTTGAGTAGTGTCCCGTTCTTGTTCTCCCTGGTAGTATTGTCTACCTCAAGACTCCGGCGACAAAAGACGATCCGATGCGGCCTTGCTGTGATAGGCATGCAAACGAGGCACCCACACCAGCACCTCTTTTGGCATAGTTTTGCCATGCGATTGCAAAATCTGATTGCATCTCTCGAGCGATCTGGCAAGAACCTCGATTGGCAAACGAGGCTGACTTCTTGAGGCCTTGCAACAAAGTCAAGTCTGCGAGCAAGTCTTTACATGACATGAAATCTTCACTCATCGGACAGGTCACTTCGACAGTCATGGAACTGTCGTGTGCCACATGCACATCAGCAACGTAGAGCAGCAGGCAAACACTTTGGATCCAAACACCTTGAACCTTCATCCGAGGCCTCGGAATCTGATGGAATAGGAAACCAATTGCACGACAACATGCCCAATGCTAGCGCTGCGAAAAAAAAACAATTCAGGCTCCGTCCTAACCACGGACCCCATCTCCTTGCTTGGCCGATCCCACAGTCGTGGGACCGACCATTTTGCTTGGTCCATTCCATCCGTCTGTACCAACAACACGGGTGTGTTGTTGGTAAGGAAGCAATCCTCGGATTGAAGCATTTGCTCAAGGCTCCTATCCCGCTGCACATCCTGCAGGTGATTCTTGTACTCGTGCACGAAACTCATCTTTGTATCCAAATCCTTGGAAGCAACAACAAGGAATGCTGGAACTGTGGTTCATGCCCCGCACGAATAATGAGGCTAGGGACTTTTGCTTCGCGTATACCCTCCTTGAGGCAGAAGCATCGATCACATTCTGCAAAGTCCGTTGTGCTTCGGAAAACGAGCTTTGTGGCCCACTGCTGCTGAAATCGTGCTAGGAACAAATTGTACCTGAAGCAACATACGAGGAACCGCAAGCGCTGGTCGCGGCAAGGTCCAAGCAATCGGTGCCGAGAAGCGTGGCTCTGTTGTGTTCATGAACACTGATTGCATAGTGCCGGTACAAGTCCATGACATTGCCCGGAGGAAGCCATCGCCTCGGCAACTTGTCCAGGTCCAGGCCAAATGAAGTGCCAATATGCCTCGAATGCAAACAAAAACATAGCCCAACCCTCATTACATCGATGTCACCTGTGAGAACCGGACATACTAACATCAATCTGGCTACTTGTTCCAGAGCTCTCTGTCCATCTCCATTTCCTGTTTCAAGGCAGCATCTAGCTGCATCTGCTCCGGAGGCAGAATTACAGCTACGTCGTTATGATCATCCGCAGCAGGGGCGGATTCGTCATCGGAGTCGTAGTGCTCGTCATCCATGCAACCCAGAGCACAAGACCACTGAAGCTGTTTTTTCGATGGCTTCGGCTTCAAGTCCTTTCTCTGCCGCCCCAGGAACCTCAAGCTGTGCTTATGCCAGCAGGCCCCAATTGATAAAGCCCAAGAGCCCTGAACCCCGNCTGCCGCCCCAGGAACCTCAAGCTGTGCTTATGCCAGCAGGCCCCAATTGATAAAGCCCAAGAGCCCTGAACCCCGAAAACTTGCATAAGCTTCAAAAGGCCTGCATATATGGATGCACAACACACACACACACACTCAGAGACTTGCTCGAGACCAGGAACCCACTTGGCAGCGTTTCCGCCACCGAAGAATGGAGCTCGTACAGAAACCTGTCTACAGAGTCAGTCTTCGGGCTCCGTCNACTGAAGCTGTTTTTTCGATGGCTTCGGCTTCAAGTCCTTTCTCTGCCGCCCCAGGAACCTCAAGCTGTGCTTATGCCAGCAGGCCCCAATTGATAAAGCCCAAGAGCCCTGAACCCCGCAAACTTGCATAAGCTTCAAAAGGCCTGCATATATGGACGCACAACACACACACACACTCAGAGACTTGCTCGAGACCAGGAACCCACTTGGCAGCGTTTCCGCCACCGAAGAATGGAGCTCGTACAGAAACCTGTCTACAGAGTCAGTCTTCGGGCTCCGTCNCACACACACACACTCAGAGACTTGCTCGAGACCAGGAACCCACTTGGCAGCGTTTCCGCCACCGAAGAATGGAGCTCGTACAGAAACCTGTCTACAGAGTCAGTCTTCGGGCTCCGTCTCACGGAGCCTCCAGTTTCTGAAAACCGCATATCCAATCTTCCAGCCATGGCCTTCATCATCCTTTTTTTGCCAATCCCCAGAATGGAAGCCAAACAATCAGGAGCAATGACTTGCCCCAGAAACTCGTAGGATCGCTTTTTGGTAGCTGGCTTGTCAGCACACAAGCTGTGCATCTTGGATATTCAAAGCAACCATGCACCCATGCACAAGAACTTAAACATCAAGACACATTTGGTTGTCATTCATTTGCACGGCTAGCCACGAACTCATCTTGGTCCAACTTATCCATATCATTGAACTTCGTGACAAACTCCAAGACTGCATCCAAAGAGTTACCCAAGACCCGAAAACATGATTTCCGAGTACAGTTGCAATCTTTGTCGGCGTCAAGCAGAGCATGTAGGCGGCGTCGATCGACAGCACGTTCTTTGAACCTTACCAAGCTACAGCAACAGACTTCTACTGGCAATGACGAAAGCCAAGGTAGATTTCTTGGCACACAAGCTATGTGCAGACTGGTTCACGTTATGCCCTTGGGCTTCTTCAATGCATCTGCACGCCGCCGAGCGTTGTTGTAATTCGGTCTCGGTTTCCTCGCCGTGACTTGCAGCTTCTGTCCATGCCCCCGGAGTATCCTGGTCACTGCAAAAGAGCTAGCTAGTTCATAACCTGAGTGTTCTCATGCTACATGATAATGCCTATCCGAGCTACGCCCCGCCGACTGCATGGCGAAGGCCAGAGAAACTGAAAGCGACTTTCGCGCCACCTTCTCCCAGATCAGCTTGAGACGAGGCGGAAGGTGTTTTGGTGAAAGTCTTGAGGAACTGAGCTCTAGCAGGATCAATAAAAGCATTCGTTCTAGCACGATCATCTGTAACTTCTCCAGCATCAGATGCAGACGAGGCAGAACCTGTCTTCTTGAAAGACTTGAGGAACTGATCTCTAGCAGCATCTTCAANATCAATAAAAGCATTCGTTCTAGCACGATCATCTGTAACTTCTCCAGCATCAGATGCAGACGAGGCAGAACCTGTCTTCTTGAAAGACTTGAGGAACTGATCTCTAGCAGCATCTTCAAAACCCGGCGCTCGGGATCCAGCAGCACCACGGGATCGAACAGCATGAGAAACATTGTCATGCTTCTGTGTCAGGGCTGCTCGCACAGCAGCAGNCACGTCCATCAGAATCCGCTATTCACTTGCAGATGGCATGACAAGCTAACAGCCTGCGTCCTCAGGACTTCTACCGGGCTTTCGGACTTACGTGGGCTTACAAGTTTAGGACTCAGGGCCTCAGGCCATTGAACTGGATACCGCCCCCCCCACCCAGAAACAATCAACAAAAAACATCCAAACCCATGGAACATTCCAGTATTATTCCTACTATACTCATGAAGCTGTTACTGTTGGGGGTGGCAGCATCCAAGTTTTAAGGTTTATGTATGGCTAAGAGACCATAACTCTCTAGGCTGAAAAGCAGGATTCAAGGTTAACCGGTTGTTGGGGTGGCAGCGTGCTAGCTTTAAGGCTTAAGTACGGCTAAAGAAACATATGTCTCTAGGCTGAAAATCAGGATTGAAGGTAACGGTTACCGGTTGTTGGGGTGGCAGCATCCAAGCTTTAAGGTTTAAGTACGGCTAAAAGACCATAAGTCTGTAGGCTTAAAATCAGGGTTGAAGGTTAAAGGTTTTCAAAGGGTCAGGGTTTTAGGGTACGGGCATGATTTGATATCATTGCTCTGGCTGCACATGGCGTTCAAGCCCTGGGCCAACAGCCTGATGCTGACTCACGAAACTTGCCTCTGATTCAGATCCGAATCCCTCGGCACAACTGAAGACACTAGAGCACTCCTGCAATGTCATCGAGCTCAATCCTTTCCAGCCCGCGCACTGAAATCAATCCATTGCTTCGAAGTCAATGCAAGTGACACGAAGAGCCTCATAGCATTGATCCTCGTAATTCGTTAAGAGAATCTTGTTGCCAACCCTTTTCTCCAGAACGAACCAGAGCCCTTCACGCCGATGCAATGTATCCCCGATTGGGGCTGTCAACACCCATGACCATGCATCCTTCTGCTCGCTTTCATCCAGAAGCCACATGTGGCCTGCTTTTTGGCTAAGTTTTCTGAGCCATCGCTTCCCATCAAGCCAGTGGAGCGTCACCGCTTCAATATTTAGCAGAACATCGGACTCATCATCTTTAGCAGACAGCCAGCACCGAGGCACCATGGCCACANTAAGTTTTCTGAGCCATCGCTTCCCATCAAGCCAGTGGAGCGTCACCGCTTCAATATTTAGCAGAACATCGGACTCATCATCTTTAGCAGACAGCCAGCACCGAGGCACCATGGCCACAGAATCTTTCTGGAAGTAAGTTACGAAAATATTTCGTATTTTAAGTATGTGACTTGGACTGCAACATTATCTCTCAGCAGCAGGAGTGAGGACAAGGCTGCCGCATGCTGCGTTCGCACTGACACAAGATCAAGCACAGACACACACACACACACACACACACACGCCCACAGACACACACACTTCTCTCTCTCTGCTCTCTCTCTCTCTCTCGTTTATTAGGGTAACCATAGGGTTTTTTTTGCACACGCACTTGAGCCGGAAGGTTTTTTCTTACGCTCGCAGATTTAACGTCGAGTCGCAGCAAGCCACATCAGACACAAACTTTAGACTCAAGNTTAGGGTAACCATAGGGTTTTTTTTGCACACGCACTTGAGCCGGAAGGTTTTTTCTTACGCTCGCAGATTTAACGTCGAGTCGCAGCAAGCCACATCAGACACAAACTTTAGACTCAAGTCCTCAGTAACCACACACAACGCAGAGCCATGCAGGAGCCCTGTTCCAAAAGGGTCACATGTAAAAGTTAAAGGGTCAAACCCAACCAAATAAACTTNAGACACAAACTTTAGACTCAAGTCCTCAGTAACCACACACAACGCAGAGCCATGCAGGAGCCCTGTTCCAAAAGGGTCACATGTAAAAGTTAAAGGGTCAAACCCAACCAAATAAACTTTATTGCCTGTGATCAAGTGCGCCAACCTGTTCATCACCCGGCGTGCGACCGCCCAGGTGTAGGACGCCGCAGCCTGAACAGACTCAAGCACGGTTCTGCATGGGTCGCCGCGCCCGTAGGCCGCAGGACGGGAAGAGACCGGGCGCCGTGCGGGAAGCACCAACCGGGGCACGGGCGAGCGCGCACCAAACCGGTGCCGCGCTCGGCGGTGGTCTGGTGCAGGACGGAGCCCGCGGTCATCCAGACCCACGCGCCCTTCTTGCTTCCCTTCCCTTTGTTGGGGAACTTGCCTTTGCCCGAACCCTGCCCTTTGGGGCACGCGGGTTCTCACGCTTACGGCCTCCTCTCTTAGATCGGTTTTGTGCCGCAAGAGGGGCCGCATGGCCTCATAGTCATAGTCCTCTTGGGCTTGATCCTCGACGCCATCCAGCGCGGCGCTGTCGTCGGAATCCGACTCTGGCGCATGCTGATCATTGGATCCGGAACCCCGCGCGAGACAACTCCCGCCACGGTCCGCCGTCCGTTACACTTGTAACAGACGTCGCAGAAACTAAGGTTCCACTCGTCGCAGTTGGGGCAGCACCAACCTGCGACTCGGAGAGACGCCTCGAGAGCGGCCGCAGCGGCCCGCTTCTTCTCCCCCCCCCGACCTTCCTTACGCTGGGCGATGGTCTCCATCCGCTCCAGGTACGCTGCAAGGATCTTATATCATCGTCCTCGAGCGATTCCCTGGTATAATCGCGAGCTCATACGCCTGAAGCAAGTGGACCGCCATTCCACCGGAGCGGTCTCCGGTTGAATATTGTCGTCGGGACACCAGGAGCCGGAGGCTCGGCCTCCTTGGCACGGGGCGCCGGGATGCGGGCCGCGGCGGGTTCGCGCCTGGCCAAAAATAGCAGACCCAAGACCCCCACCACCAGGATGGGCGCGCATCGGGATCCGCCGCCTCATCCGGGTCCCTGGGCTCCAGGCAGCTCCTCTGGCTCCGCGCCGGTCGACCAGCCGCGCGAGCCTCGGCTCGGGGGCGGCAGGGGCCGCCGGCACGCTTGTCCTTGGCCGCTGCTTTCGGGCTGGTCACGGAGCCTTCGAACGCGCTGTGCTGGTCCGAGTCGTGCTTCATAAGGACGTCCCTGGAGGAGGTGCTGCGCTCAGCCGCCCTCGCCACCTCGCATAGGCGCTCTTCAAATCGAGCCGCTGTTGGGGCAGTCAGCTCGTAGCAACACCCCCAAGCGAAGTACCAGTAGTAGTAGTAGTAAGGAGTTGTAGAAGTAGTAGTCGTAGTCGTAGAAGTACTAGTACTAGTAGTAGTAGTAGTAGTAGTCGTCGTAGTAGTCGTAGTAGTAGTGGTAGTAGTAGTGGTAGTAGCAGTAGCAGTAGCAGTTGTAGTAGTAGTAGTAGTAGTACTAGTAGTCGTAGAAGCAGTAGGCGGCAGGTTTCGGGAGCGAAAAA
>BGNK01007184.1:8475-20005 GCA_003297005.1 Symbiodinium sp. clade A Y106
TTCATTGCCGCTTTTCCGGTGGAACGTGTACCGAAGCACCCCTTGAGTGGCATCTCCACGCGCTCCGGGGACCTCGCGAGGTTTAGCTTCAAAAACATGCAAGCCGACCGGGTGCAGCGTATGTACATCCACCTGCTCTCGTATCAAATCGTCACCGTGTCGGGCAGCGGCGTGTCTGTTCTGGACTGAGTCCCTCCATGATGCTACATATGCTACATGATGCTTGGAGTGCGGAGGCTGGCCGCGTTGGGCCCAAAAAAACAGATGCTACATATGCTACGTCAGTCGGCGTAGCACATGTAGCATATAGGTTTGGGGGTCCAGTTGGGGGTAGGCGAAAAATTCGCGTAGCACATGTAGCATGTAGAATTGGGGGGTTTGTCGGGAGCCGCGGAAAAAAAAAAAGAAAAAGTCATGTAGCACATGTAGCATGTAGAATTGGGGGGTTTGTCGGGCTGCGGCGTCAGTGTCCTGGACTAATGTAAATGTCACTCTTTCCATCCACCCTCACGGGGCGGATCCTCGATGACGGCGTCACCGAGCCGCCAGTCATCGAGCTTCAGGGCATTTCCGCAGGACAGCTGGCTACGGTCCTTACAGCCTACACCCCGCAAACGGAGCACACCGCCAACACGGCCGCCATTGGAGTCAACGCCGCAGCCATCGCGGCGCTGCAGGGCCAGGTGGCCGCCCTGCCCGCAGCCCCGGACCTCGCCCCCTACGCTCTGGCCAGCGACCTCGCAGCCGCCGAGGGCTCCATTTTGGCCAATGCCTCCGACCTCGTGGCCGTCAACACCAGCCTGACCCAGGGCCTGGCTACGAAAGCCAACCAGTCTGCCCTGGACGCCCTCCAGGTCGAAGTTAACGGCAAGAGCACGCCGGCCTCCGTGGACCTTAAGCTGGCCAACCATCCGACCACAGCAGCCATGAACAGCAGCATCGCTTCCGCCAACAACGCCACCCTCGCAACGGTGGCGACCACTTATGCACTCAAGTCGGTCGTGGACCAGCTGGCCCTCGACGTGGCGGCCCGGCAAACCGCCGCCGACGTCGACCAGCGAGTTGCCACGGCCCTGTTGTCATATCTGACTCAAACCGCCTATCAGGCCGGGCAGGCCCTGCAGGACGCCCGACTGGACGGGCACGATGCGGACATTTTAGCTCTGCAGAACGGCGGGCCTTTTGCCACGGGGGCGGAGCTGACGGCATTGCAGGTCTCGCTGCAATCCGCCATCGACGGGATTCTGGCGGAGATCGCCACCCTGGGAGGCGCCACCAATCTTGTCAACGCCCCCGCCTGGCAGGGCGAGATCACCTGGGACCTGCTGGTCGGAACAAATCAAATCAGAAACTTTCACGCCGTGGCTCCTCTCAGCATCGCCCTGGCCAATGATAACTGGACCCTGTCCCTTTCCTGCGATGCCTACAATCGCGGGGAGACCGACGCCTTGCTGGCGCCGCTGGCCAGCGAGGCCTGGGTCAGCAACGAAATTCTGACCGCCCTGACCGCCTACAGCACCACGGTCCAGGTGGGCACCGCCATCTCCGATGCCCTGGGAGCCTACAGCAGCACCGCTGAGATGAACACGGCCATCTCTGACGCCATCGACNGCCATCTCCGATGCCCTGGGAGCCTACAGCAGCACCGCTGAGATGAACACGGCCATCTCTGACGCCATCGACGCCCTGAACGTCGCCCAATACCAGGACGCCGCGGGGGTGCAGTTCCTCATCGACCAGGCCCTGCTGGCCTACTGGACCCAGGCGGAGGTCTCGAGCTTCGTTGCGGGAGAGCTGGCCAACTACGCCACCAGCGCCTCCGTCAGCTCCAGCATCTCGTCGGCCCTCAGCTCCTACGACGACTCCGGGCAGGTGGACTCGAAGATCGTCACGGCCCTGCTGGACTTCTACACGAGGGCCGAAGTAGACCAGGCCATCGCTGATGCCACATCGGGCTCCGTGGACCTGTCGAACTACTACACCTCTGCCGAAACGCAGAGCTACGTGGCCAACGAGCTGCTGGCCTACTACCCTCGGACCGAGCTGGACTCCCTGCTCACAGCCACGCTGACCCAGTACTGGACGTCAGGGCGCACACAAACCGAGATCGACGACGCGCTCGCCGGCNCTCACAGCCACGCTGACCCAGTACTGGACGTCAGGGCGCACACAAACCGAGATCGACGACGCGCTCGCCGGCGCGGGCTTTCAGACCCAAGCGGACGCGGACCTACGCTACTTCGTGCGCGCTCCCGGCGCAGAGTCAGGGCAGATCTTCAATCTAGTTCAAGAACAATTTACACCCCGAATCGTGCGCAATTTGCTCTTGGAAGCGCCCCTGACGGGCGACGCGATTCTGGGGAATCAGTCCACCCTGCGCATCCGAAGCGACTCCTGGTCCAAGGCGGAGGCGGACAGCCGCTTCCTGCGGACCAACGACCTCGGGCCCCTCGACGCCCGCTACTTCCCGGTGGCTCCCGGCGCCGAGGGAGGTGGCATCTATATAACCTCATCCAAACGCAGTTCACACCAAAAATCGTCCGGAACCTCCTGTGCCAAACCCCTCTCTCCGCCCAGCCCATTCTGGGCAACGGCAGCACCCTGCAGATCTCCTGCGACTGCTGGTCCAAGGGCCAGTCGGACACCCGCTACCCCCTCNTCGCCAACTTCAACTCCCTGGGCCAGCGGGTCACGGACCTCGAAAACAGCCCGGGCGTGGACCCCTCGGCGGACCTCACGGTCAACTCGCTGACGGCCACCGCCTTCGTGCAGACGCCCCAGCTGCAGAGCGCGGCGGCGGACCTGCAGATCCAGAACGCCCTGGTAACCGTTCGCAGGGAGGACGGGGCGCCGCTGGCCAGCTTCGCCGACGGGGGCATCAGCCTGGACCGGGACGTCACGGTGGCCGCGGCCAGCACCCTGAACGCCACCACGGCGGATTTCGCGCAATTGCTCGTGGGCAGCACCGCCGCCAGCGGCACCTTCAACTCGAGCAGCAGCGTCACCGCGAATCTGGAGGTCGTGAGCAACCTGCGGGTCGAGGCCCCGCTGGTGCGCTGCGATCCCGCGGCCTCGGTGCTCACGATCCAGGGCGGCACCAACGGGGTCCTGGTGGACGACACCCTGCGGATCAACGGGGCGCTGGCCCCTGAGGCTTCGCTGCCCTTCCTGTCCCTCTCGGGCGGGAGCAGCGGAGTGCAGGTGCTCTCGCCGCTGCTGGAGCAGATCGCCGTGGGGCAGCCGGGCGGCACCGTGGGCACGGTGATCCGGAACGCCGCGCCCACGGGAGATGCCAAGCTGCTCCTCGATTCCAACAACCAGGCCGGCGTGGCGGAGCTGCTGGTGCTGTCGGGCGGCGGGGCGCAGCTCAACGCCCTGGACCAGTTCATCGCCTTCAACACCACCTCCGGCCTGGCGAACCTCGCCATCGAGCCCAACACCGGCGGCAGCAACAACGGGGAGCTGATCTTCGGCTACGGCTTCGTCAATTTGAGCGACCGGGCGCTCAAGGAGAACGTGCGGGCCATCCCGGAGGAGGAGCTGCAGGAGACCTTCGACGCGGTGGAGCCGCAGATCTACGACCGCGTCGGGGGCGGCAAGGAGCAGATCGGCTTCGTGGCCCAGGACGTGCAGGCCAGCGGGAAGCTGGGCGCGACGATGTGCAAGACGAAGAACTTGGACGAGAAAGAGCTCATGGCCCTCGACTACCAGAAGCTAAGCGTGGTGCTGTGGGGCGTGGTGAAGAAGCTCCAAAGGAGAGTGGAGGCCCTGGAGAAGAAGAAGAAGCGCAAGGACTCGGACTAAGGAAATGGCGGAGGAGGAGGCCATCGGGCTCTTCCAGCAGCTGGCCCGGGACTTTAACGTGCGGGACCCTAGGAAGCTCTTTCAGATCGCCCGGCGGGAGTTTCCGGGGCGGGCGGACCTGACGAGCGCTCGGGCCTCGGCGGCCCTGCGGAGCGACGTGGCGAGGCAAATCCTGGCGCCCAAGCCCAGGAGTTTGGGGAAGAGCGCGGCGGAGGGGCCCGACAAGCGCCTGCAGGCGGACCTCATCGACTTCTCCCAGAACACCCGGGGAGGGAGCAGGTACGGGCTCGTGGTGCAGGACGTCTTCACCAGGGAGCTGGCCACGAAGGCGCTGCCGGACAAGCGCGCGGAAACGGTGACGCGGGCGGGGGCGGAGATCGTGCCTCAGCTCGTGGAGGGCGAGGGGAACTTCGTGGTCACCACAGACCAGGGCAACGAGTTTCGGGGCCTGGAGCAGGCCCTGCCGGGGGACGCGGTGCACCGGCAGAAGCGCCCGGAGGACCGGAACGCCACGGCGGTGATCGACCGGGCCATCCAGACGCTGAAGAAGGACCTGGCGGGCGAGGTGGCNTCCCGGGAATCATGTCAAGCTTGTTTCCGCCCTGCCCCCTGAAGATGTTATGGCTTCGATTCCGGGCAGGTCCTGAGCTCAACTCGACTCGCTGGGGCCAGGCTGGGGACTGTCAGTTTGGTCAGTTTTGTCAGGTTGCATGTTTGGCCAGTTTTGCTGTAACAGAAGCCCAAATCCCCGCCCAAGCCCCGTCTGACAGACCTGACAAACCTGACAACCCCGTCGTCTAAGACTCGTATTGCCGTGTCGGGGTCCGGGAAGCAGATGTCAGGTTTGTCAGGTTTGTCAGCTTGCATGTTTGACGCGTTTTTGTAGACAAACTGCACCAAAAAGACCCCGAGGAGCCGACTGACAAACCTGACAAAACTGACAAGCCATTTCCCGCCGCCGAGAANTTGTAGACAAACTGCACCAAAAAGACCCCGAGGAGCCGACTGACAAACCTGACAAAACTGACAAGCCATTTCCCGCCGCCGAGAAGAAAGTCGCTTGCCCCCATTCCGGGCAGGTCCTGAGCTCAACTCGACTCGCCGGGGCTAGGCTGGGGACTGTCAGTTTTGTCAGTTTTGTCAGGTCGCATGTTTGGCCTGATTTTGCTGCAACAGAAGCCCAAATCCCCGCCCAAGCCCCGTCTGACAGACCTGACAAACCTGACAACCCNCTGGGGACTGTCAGTTTTGTCAGTTTTGTCAGGTCGCATGTTTGGCCTGATTTTGCTGCAACAGAAGCCCAAATCCCCGCCCAAGCCCCGTCTGACAGACCTGACAAACCTGACAACCCGTCGTCCTGCCCCTCCCTGAGACTCTTGTTGCCGTGCCGGGTCCGGGAAACGGATGCCAAGCCTGTCGAGGTGCGTGACTGACGCGTTTTTGTGGACAACCTGCACCAAAAAAGACCCCGAGGAGCCGTTTGACAGATTTGACAAACTTGACAACCCATTCCCCTGCCCCGGGGGAAAAAACTTGCCGCCATTCCGGGCAAGTCTAAGGCGGTGCCGTGGGCCCGGGATTGAAATCGCGAAGTTGTCTGACTGCCAGTGGCACGGGTCGCCGAGTCAGCCGAGCCACGGGCTCCCCGGAGCCACGGGGCACGGGGAGCGCATGCTTCAGCAAAGTCTCAGAGCCATCCGTGGATCGCACCATCATCGAGTCGTAACTTGAAACCTCACGCACCGCCCCGTACTGGGGCTGGAAGCTCCTCGCCGCATTGGTGGGGGCCCGGAACGCCCCCGCTTCCCCGAGTCGTCGCTGACGGCTCCTCGTCAACTCATCGTTATGCTTGAACTTTCGAGCGTTGTCTTGATAGACACGAAAAGTCGCAGCCGGCATCGTCTCCACATCCTCCGGGGCTACCGTAACCGCCTCGTGCGGCCGGGCGTTGTAGGCCTCCGAGACCTCGTCGATGTGATCCCCCCAGCCGCCGCCGTGCCGGGCCACCTCGCCCGCCAGGTCCTTCTTCAGCGTCTGGATGGCCCGGTCGATCACCGCCGTGGCGTTCCGGTCCTCCGGGCGCTTCTGCCGGTGCACCGCGTCCCCCGGCAGGGCCTGCTCNGCCACCTCGCCCGCCAGGTCCTTCTTCAGCGTCTGGATGGCCCGGTCGATCACCGCCGTGGCGTTCCGGTCCTCCGGGCGCTTCTGCCGGTGCACCGCGTCCCCCGGCAGGGCCTGCTCGAGGCCCCGAAACTCGTTGCCCTGGTCCGTGGTCACCACGAAGTTCCCCTCGCCTTCCACGAGCTGCGGCACGATCTCCGCCGCCGCCCGGGTCACTGTTTCGGCGCGCTTGTCTGGCAGCGCCTTCGTGGCCAGCTCCCTGGTGAAGACGTCCTGCACCACCAGCCTGTACCTGCTCCCTTCCTGGGTGTTCTGCGAGAAGTCGATGAGGTCCGCTTGGAGGCGCTTGTCCGGCCCCTCCGCCGCGCTCTTCCCCAGGCTCCTGGGCTTGGGCGCCAAAACCTGCCGCGCCACGTCGCGCCGCAGCGCCGCCGCGGCCCGCGCACTCGTCAGGTCCGCCCGCCCCGGGAACTCCCGCCGGGCGATTTGGTAGAGCTTCCTGGCGTCCCTGACGTTAAAGTCTCTAGCCAGCTGCTGGAACAGCCCGATGGCCTCCTCCGCCATTTCTAATCCGAGTCGCCCTTGCGGCCCTTCTTCTTCTCGAGCTTCTCCACCCGCTTCTGCAGCTTCTTCACCACGCCCCACAGGACCACGGAGAGCTTCTGGTAGTCGAGGGCNCGCCATTTCTAATCCGAGTCGCCCTTGCGGCCCTTCTTCTTCTCGAGCTTCTCCACCCGCTTCTGCAGCTTCTTCACCACGCCCCACAGGACCACGGAGAGCTTCTGGTAGTCGAGGGCGGGAAATGGGATGTCAAGTTTGTCAAATCTGTCAAACGGGCCTGCGGGCCTTTTTTTTGACAAATTGAAGGAAAATCAGCCCCCCAGAGCGCAACTGTCTAAACTGTTTCGAACTGTAACGTCTCCACAGACCCTTTGTGTGACAATTTGAAGAAAGACAGGCCTCCGAGTCGCTCGACGGATTTGACAAAACTTGACATTCTCTTTTTTTTGTGACAATTTGAAGAAAAACAGCCCCCCAGGACGGTCTACCAGATTTGACACAGTTGACAGTCCTCCCAGCGTGGCGACATTTTGAAGGAAAACAGCCCCGGAGCCGTTTGACAGATTTGACAAACTTGACAGTCCTCCGGGCCGACCCGGCGAGCGACGAGGAGCCCCAGCGGTGCCCCTTCTGAACTGCCGGGGATAGGGTCAGGCACTTTTTTCCCGGGACCTGGGAAATGGGATGTCAAGTTTGTCAAATCTGTCAAACGGGCCTGCGGGCCTTTTTTTCGACAAATTGAAGGAAAATCAGCCCCCCAGAGCGCTTGACAGATTTGACAAAGNGGGCCTGCGGGCCTTTTTTTCGACAAATTGAAGGAAAATCAGCCCCCCAGAGCGCTTGACAGATTTGACAAAGCTTGACATTCGTCTCCACAGACCCTTTGTGTGACAATTTGAAGAAACACAGGCCTCCGAGTCGCTCGACGGATTTGACAAAACTTGACATTCTCTTTTGTGACAATTTGAAGAAAAACAGCCCCCCAGGACGGTCTGCCAGATTTGACACAGTTGACAGTCCTCCCAGCGTGGCGACATTTTGAAGAAAAACAGCCCCGGAGCCGTTTGACAGATTTGACAAACTTGACAGTCCTCCGGGCCGACCCGGCGAGCCTGCGTTCGCGGGCCGAGTTTTTTTCGGGGCTCCTAGAAATCATGTCGTGGATGCAAGCGATACGACGTGCAGCCGACGCTGGGGCCAGACCACGGATCTCAGCGCAAGGCTCGCAGCTTCTGCCCCTGAGGGACCACCGCCTGCAGTCCGTGCTCCTGACTCGCCCCAACGGGNTGGGGCCAGACCACGGATCTCAGCGCAAGGCTCGCAGCTTCTGCCCCTGAGGGACCACCGCCTGCAGTCCGTGCTCCTGACTCGCCCCAACGGGCAGCTCACCCGAGCCGGGCAGTTTTGCCCGCCCAATCGCCAGTTCGACGAGAGCCAGCCTCTGATTCGAGACGGCCCCTCGGACTACATCTTGACGAGGGAGGGCGCGCGGAAGCTGGTGCGGACCCTGCAGGCCGACGGGCAGTACCGTCTGACAAAACTGGGGAAGGCGTTCTTCAAGGACAAGTACACGGAGTGGCTGGCCCACGTGCCCGTGATCATTCGGGGCCGGCGCCGGAACGGGAACCCTTACGAGAGACACGACTACCTGCCGGTGACGGCCCTGGAACTGGGGCTGTCCCGACAAAACGACGCCTGGAGCGAGGCGCAGGTCGCCCGCAATGTCAAGGAAGCCGTGCTCCGGCAGTTGGGGCAGCCCGAGGCGAATGAACCGATCTACATGATCTCGGGGGAGACCTACTTCCTTCACCCCACCAACGAGTGGGCCTACAGCTCCTCCTCCATGCAGGTCATCGACAATCGAGTCACACCCAGATTCGCTTGCGCCAACCCCTGGGCGCCCTGCGAGACGTCAGCTACCAGCTCTTCGCCGGAGACCAGATTCTGGCGAGCGCCTTCGAGGAGCGCCAAGACATGCTCTGCGTGCCTCGACAACTAGCGGAGCTTCTGAAGCTTCCGCTGCAAGAGGTCATAGAGGATTTTAATTCGATCTGTCCCGGGAACTGGCAGCAGCGGGGCGTCTGCCCTGCGGAGATTCGGACCTTCTGCGTGTGGCGCAACGCTCCGATGTTCTACGTGGACGGCCGGGGCCGACTCCTAGACTGCTTCCAGCCGACAGAGAAGGAGGAAAAGGCCATCGCCTTCACCTCCTGGAACGGGCATGCGTACTTCTACAAGACCACATTTTTGTGACGGAGCTGCTCTCAAACAGCAGCTACCGGCCGGTTCATGACTTCATCATGGGGGCCGAGTATGTCGCAGTGGCGCGGATTCGGCAGGCTCTGGCGGACGTGCCCAGGCGCTACTTGAAGTGTATCAAGACCGATTGCCTGGTGATGCAGGACGTCCCGAAGAAGCACCGCCCGGCCGTGGAGCGGTTGCTGCAGATGTCGCACCGGGACGGCACGCCCGTCTATCGCTACGAGGAAGTGGCCGGGCTGAGGGGGCAGTATCGGGAGCCCAGCATGGAAGCGGAGCCGATCCGAGCGAAGACGCCGTGGCGCCGAGTGGAGGACCCTGTGAGCCACTGTCTGGACGGGAGCCTGCTGCTGACGGGCTTTCCGGGGACCGGCAAGACCCACCTGGCCAAGAAGATCGTCGAGGCTCTGCGGGACCACGGGGACACGGTGCACATTATCACCAAGACCCATGCTGCCGTGCAGAATGTGGGCCTGGGAGCGCAGACGGCGGACCACTGGGTGCGGCGGAATGTGCGGAACGGGCATTGCAGCGCCACCTGGCTGGTCATAGAAGANAGACGGCGGACCACTGGGTGCGGCGGAATGTGCGGAACGGGCATTGCAGCGCCACCTGGCTGGTCATAGAAGAGCTCACTCAGTTAGATACCCCTTTGTGGGCTGACATTGCATGTCTGAGCATGAACAAGAAGATTCGCTTCCTGCTGCTCGGCGACTTCCGGCAGCTGCCCGCCGTCTTGGATAGCTTCGCGGGCGCGGAGGTCTGCAAGGAGCTGAAGCACAGCCAGCTNGACGCCTTGCTGGTGGAGTATGAGGCTCGCGGCGCGGTGCCGACGAATGCGCCGCAGACCACGAGAGTCTGGCCGGGGCTGCGATTGATCGGGGCCGGTGGCAAGGTGCAGAAGGGCACTTTCCTGACCGTGGAAGCGGTGGAGGGGGATGTGGTTCGCCTGGAGAGTGGGCAGTCCTTCGCGGGCCCGGAGCTGCTGAAGCACACGCGGCTTTGCAGCGCGATTACGTATGCTTCGGTNAGACGGCGGACCACTGGGTGCGGCGGAATGTGCGGAACGGGCATTGCAGCGCCACCTGGCTGGTCATAGAAGAGCTCACTCAGTTAGATACCCCTTTGTGGGCTGACATTGCATGTCTGCATGAGCATGAACAAGAAGATTCGCTTCCTGCTGCTCGGCGACTTCCGGCAGCTGCCCGCCGTCTTGGATAGCTTCGCGGGCGCGGAGGTCTGCAAGGAGCTGAAGCACAGCCAGCTGCTGNAGATTCGCTTCCTGCTGCTCGGCGACTTCCGGCAGCTGCCCGCCGTCTTGGATAGCTTCGCGGGCGCGGAGGTCTGCAAGGAGCTGAAGCACAGCCAGCTGCTGCACGATCTGGCCGGTAGCTGGTGCCACGAGCTCTCGGAGCGCTGGCGCTTCGACGAGCAGATCTTCGAGTTCCTGACTTGGCTACGAGTGGACGAAGTGGACGAGGCCCCCCTGCCCGAAGCGGTGCGAGAGGCCCGGCGGCGTTTCCCGAGGCGCGGGGAGCCCGATGTGAGCATCGTCATCTCCCACGCCAAGCGGCTCCAAATCAACGAGCGGGAGAATCGCAGGCTCGCGCCGCCCGAGGCCTTGCTGGTGCAGTACGAGGCTCGCGGTGCCGTGCCGACAAATGCGCCACAGACCATGAGAGTCTGGCCGGGGCTGCGATTGATCGGGGCCGGTGGCAAGGTTCAGAAGGGCACCTTCCTGACCGTGGAAGCGGTGGAGGGGGATGTGGTTCGCCTGGAGAGTGGGCAGTCCTTCGCGGGCCCGGAGCTGCTGAAGCACACGCGGCTTTGCAGCGCGATTACNGGCACCTTCCTGACCGTGGAAGCGGTGGAGGGGGATGTGGTTCGCCTGGAGAGTGGGCAGTCCTTCGCGGGCCCGGAGCTGCTGAAGCACACGCGGCTTTGCAGCGCGATTACGTATGCGTTCGCGACGTGTTGCGTTAGTGTGTGTGTGTGTGCTTTTCAAACCCGTGTGCTGGGTACACTGTGTGTACCCTCTTCTGGAGAAACGAGGGCTCTGCTGAGTTTTGCTGATGTGAATTTCTATTTGCTGGTTTTTCCACACGAGNCTGGAGAAACGAGGGCGCTGCTGAGTTTTGCTGATGTGAATTTCTATTTGCTGGTTTTTCCACACGAGAAAAACGGCGCATGATTTTTGGGAAGATTTTGGGATGTGCTTTTATCCTTTCTTGAAGATTATATTTGCTGCATGCTTGATTTAACAACCATTCTGATGCATGGCAGCCTCAGGGTCAAGTGGTGAGATTTCGAAGCTCAAAGGAGTTTCTGATCAGGCACCGGAACGCCACGCTCGGCGTAGGGGAGGGCCGAATGGATGACGAGACCCTCGAGCGGTGCACGGCAAAGCTCCGTGAGGCAGGACTCTGGGGCGGAAACCTCTCTGCAGTCTCAGTTGATGATGCTGGGGATATCGCACGGCAGCTGGTGGATGAGCTAGGGCTTTGTATCTTCGATGAGCTGGTCGACTGGCTGGTTTATCTTATAGNCTGCAGTCTCAGTTGATGATGCTGGGGATATCGCACGGCAGCTGGTGGATGAGCTAGGGCTTTGTATCTTCGATGAGCTGGTCGACTGGCTGGTTTATCTTATAGGGCAAGCGCATGAGAACGAGGCTTTGCAGAGGAGGGCTGAAGGGGTTCACGGTGATTCTTTGATCTGGATGCGGAACCCCATGCCTTCAGCTGGTGCCGTGGCTTCTGGAATCCAAGGGGGACAGGACTTGGCA
>BGNK01007185.1:0-19522 GCA_003297005.1 Symbiodinium sp. clade A Y106
ATAAACACATTCTGTGCAATGACTTTTGGGACCCTGCCGCGACTTCACTTTATGCAGCGTGGCCATGCGGTGCCGCGACTTTTTGAAACCTGCCGCGACATAGGTCTAGCCCTCGTAGCACAGTCATGTACGAATATATTAGCACTTTCATATATTCATAGACCAACATACTAAGATATGACTATGTATAATCATAGACGAATATACCAATGTACAATTATACAAGCATACAAACATACTAATATACTAAAACATTCTTGTATTAGTATACTAATTCTAGGTCTATTAATATATACTTTCAAATACTAACACGAATACTACTACGTATACGAGTATTCTTACCAATATTAACATGTATATTCAGACTAATACTAACTTTAAAGCTTCTTATGCCGGCTTAAGGTGCTTCTTCATAAGGTGCCTCTTGGGCCCTGGGCCACCAGCAAAGGAGCTAGCAAGTTCCCACGCTGAGGTCCTGATGTGCTGTAAAAATCCTTTGCTCACAAGCTTGTCATAAATAATCATACGAAGGCGGCTTGTCGCCTTCAAGGGCCCATACTGCCTTTTTCAGGTAAAGTGTGAAGCCCCGATTTGATTGATTACAGCAGCGGCCTTTGCTCGAGAGTTGAGTTGCAATCATGCCTTCTTTGCGAAAGAAGGGGGTCCCCGGCAAGCGGACGCTTCCGCCGGATTTTCCATTGTACGACCGGCACCGTCAACAGCAATGGCAGAACTGGGCTGCAGCTGCTCCTGGCAGCTTCTTTCCAGGTGCTGCTGGTCCGATGTACGGTGCACCTCCCGCTCCCCCCTACGATGATGATGACGAAGGCTCCAGCGAGAATGATGAAGACGACGACAATGATGATGAATCGACGACTTTTGGCCGAAATTTGGAATTTTGATGCGGTCTGCGGTGAAGCTGTTTCTTCTCCAGGGGGGCTTCCTTTCAGATGTCGCTCGGGTGTCTAAGGCTCGAGCTGGGCAAGAGGAGGGGCAAAAAATCTCGCAAGTCGAAGGCTTCCAAAAAGAGCTCCAGGGCAAAGAGCTCGAAGAAGAAGCATAAGAAGAACAAGAAAGCTTCAAAGAAGGCGAAGAACAGTGTTTTGCTCAGCACAGTGGCTTCTACTCGTTGAACATGTCCTGCAAAAACAGGTAGAGTCCTAGAGTGCTTGCATGACCCACGAATGAGGCTCGAGTTCTACTGATCCGGATGACGACTCCGATTCGGAGATGCTGAGCGACGAAGAGATGGACAAGAAGGGAACCAAAGTTCATGGGATCTACTACTTAGGTCCAGACTTCAAGCCCACGGACACAGACCAGAATTCCGCGAAGAGAAGGTGTCGGAAGAACTGCTTGAAAAGGCAGGAACGTGTTCGCCAAATCTCCCACATCGAACCCAACCGGTTCCCTGTCAGTGACTAGGCTCAGAATATTGATTGCGGTTGTCATTGTCATTGTCATCTGCAGCAAGGTTTTACTTTGCATTATCATGTGTGTCTCGTCGCAAGCTTAGGCCTGATCTGCTCTCTTTCCGACCTGCACCTGGAGATGATTGGTTGGCTTCTTACCGGCTTGAGTCCGAGAACATCCCTGAAGGACATGCAGGTCAAAACACTCGGGCAGCTGCTGCTTTGCTGGGGGTTACGTACTATTTCACGAGTCCATGTAAAGTAAGTTCTCTTTGGCAGCATACCGTATAGTGTCATGGTCATAACTGATGTGAGCCGAGGAAGACGATCCTGATGGACTGCTACCAGCGAAAGCAGCAGCAATCTGGAAGCACTCGTCTCCAGGGTTTGGCGGTATCGTGGCGAAAAACAAAGACTGGTTACCTCAAGCTTAGATAGCCTCCGCGAAGTTGTGGCACTGTGCCTATCCGATTGTCCTTTCAGGACGACTTCTCCAATTTGGAGTCGGTGTGTGAGACGATGGGGTGGCGAAAGTTGTTCGAGAAGAAGAATGCCAAGACAACAACGGATGCCGCGAAGGAGCCAGAGCAGCTCCCGAAGCCCAACTATGTTTGCAAGCGAGGGTGCCTTTGCAAGCAAGGATCTCCAATGCAGCATCGCATGGTTCAGAAGTTTTGATGATGCGGCAGTAGCTCAGTATTGAAACTGCATCGCACAACAAATATAGACAGGTCAGACGGCTCCCTGTACGTGACCAACCAGCAGGATGTCACCCACGCCCTCGGACCCAGAAGCTCGCCGGTGGCACTGATTTACAGGAATGAGGTCTATCAGGTGCAACTCCCTGCCAGTGCTGCCTGTGGTGAGCACCTCTGACCGCAACAGTGTCGCCTTGTCACGATAAACTAAATTGGTTCGACTCTTCCTCGCATTGATGGCTCCTTGAAGCCTTTCTCTGTCTCTGTGACCTGACCTACTTGGAGGCCCTTTTGACTTAGTAAGTAGGGTTAGTAAGGTGGGTTATGGGGGATTATAATATGGTTTCTAGGGGATACTAAGTAGACTTACTAAGTCAAAAGGCCCTCCAAGTATAGTATCTCAGAGGTACACGATGAGGTGCGATCATATATTCGGCAGCCCGGATGGGGTTGTGACATGGTGGGCCAAAGTCGAAGCATTGGCAGCATTATTCTTGGAGAGCCGGCTTGCAAGCCAATCTGTTGCACGTTGCTACGCTTTGTGCTGTTTTGAGGCAGAGGTGGCTGTGGCAACTATGCAGACCCAGCAATGGGCTTCGCAATATGTTGAGATGTGCCGAGGCGGCCACATTCCTTGAGGGTGGGAATGAAATAGTTCCCTTGCATGTCTGTGCTCAGAGTGTCCGTCTGACGCCAGGAATGGCACCTGATGCATGGCAAGCAGTGCAGGTCCACAATTGTTTATCTCAGCTTCCAGGTGCCCTCAGAGTCTTTATTGTCTGGTGTTGACGTGGTCTTTCGTGGTTTGTGTGTGTGAGAGAGAGCTGGCCGCCGAATGTGACTTGCTCAGGTGCCTCACCTGTGCAAGTCCAACCAGATGATGCGGCCTGCTGCTCAAGTTCAAATCAACAGCCACAGAACTAGTAAGCTAAGCTATACTATAGTAGACGCTTGAAACCTGAGGCCTCATCAGTTTCCGGGTCCGGCTGCACGAATTCCCAGTCCCAGGCATTACGGATTACGGTGCAGCTAGTTGAGTGGTCGATCATGATGCTGTGCTGTCTCTTTATTGCAGGTTGCTGCTGCCAACCCTCCGCAAGTTGTTCCTGCTGGGACAGCTCCGGTTGCCCAGCAAAAGCAATCTTCCATGCACCAGTTCGTGCAGCAACAGCACGTGCCAGCGATTCAGGGCTCCGCCGGGGTGACGCAGGTGCTGCCGAACCCAGTGCTGCAGCAGCAACAGGCTCCGCAGGTGTTGAACCCAGTGCTTCAGCAGCAACAGGCTCCGCAGGTGCTGAACCCAGTGCTGCAGCAGCAACAGGCTCCGCAGGTGCTGAACCCAGTGCTGCAGCTGCAGCAGGTGTCACAGGTCAACAATGGCCCTGCCGGGCCGTCCCAGGTGCACTTCTACCCAGTGCAGCAGGTGCCGCCGCACCAAACGCAGCAGGTTCCGCAGGTGCCACCGAACAAAGTGCAACAGCAGCAGCCGCAACCACAGGTGCAACCGAACCCAGTGCAGCAGCAGCAGCAGCAGCAGGTTCCGCAGGTAAACAACTCGCCTCAGGTGCCACCGAACCCACTAGTGCAACAGCAGCAGCAGGTTCCGCAGGTGAACAACGGCCCCGCCGGGCCACCACAGGTGCCTCCGAACCCAGTGCAGCAGCAGCCGCAGGTTCCGCAGGTGAACAACGGCCCCGCCGGGCCACTGCAAGTGCCACCGAACCCAGTGCAGCAGCAGCAGCAGCAGGTTCCGCAGGTATACAACTCGCCTCAGGTGCCACCGAACCCAGTGCAGCAGCAGCAGCAGCAGGTTCCGCAGGAGAACAACGGCCCCGCCGGGCCACCGCAGGTGCAACCGAACCCAGTGCAGCAGCAGCAGGTTCCGCAGGTGAACAATAACGGCCCCGCCGGGCCACTGCAGGTGCCACCGAACCCAGTGCAGCAGCAGCAGCAGGTTCCGCAGGTATACAATTCGCCTCAGGTGCCACCGAACCCAGTGCAGCAGCAGCAGCAGGTTCTGCAGGTGAACAACGGCCCCGCAGGGCCACCGCACATCCCAGTGCAGCAGCAGCAGCAGGTTCCGCAGGTACACAACTCGCCTCAGGTGCCACCGAGCCCAGTGCAGCAGCAGCAGCAGGAGCAGCAGGTTCCGCAGGAGAACAACGGCCCCGCCGGGGTGCCGCAGGTCCCAGTGCAGCAGCAGCAGCAGGTTCCGCAGGTAAAGAACTCGCCTCAAGTGCCACCGAACGCAGTGCAGCAGCATCAGCAGGTTCCGCAGGTGAACAACGGCCCCGCCGGGCCACCGCAGGTCCCAGTGCAGCAGCAGCAGCAGGTTCCGCAGGTAAAGACAGGTTGCGCAGGTAAAGAACTCGCCTCAGGTGCCACCGAACCCAGTGCAGCAGCAGCAGCAGGTTCCGCAGGTGAACAACGGCCCCGCCGGGCCACCACAGGTCCCAGTGCAGCAGCAGCAGCAGGTTCCGCAGGTAAAGAACTCGCCTCAGGTGCCACCGAACCCCCGCAGGAGAACAACGGCCCCGCGGGGTGCCGCAGGTCCCAGTGCAGCAGCAGCAGCAGGTTCCGCGGGTAAAGAACTCGCCTCAGGTGCCATCGAACCCAGTGCAGCAGCAGCAGCAGGTTCCGCAGGAGAACAACGGCCCCGCAGGGCCACCGCAGGTCCCAGTGCAGCAGCAGCAGGTTCCGCAGGAGAACAACGGCCCCGCCGGGCCACCGCAGGTCCCAGTGCAGCAGCAGCAGCAGCAGCAGCCGGTTCCGCAGGTAAAGAACTCGCCTCAGGTGCCACCGAACCCAGTGCAGCAGCAGCAGCAGGTTCCGCAGGAGAACAACGGCCCCGCCGGGGTGCCGCAGGTGCCACCGAACCCAGACTCAGGAGAGCCTGATACGAAGCGAGAAGTTGGATGCTCTTCTGCAGTCTTGATGTCAGTATAGTATTAAGTAGGGTTGTGTAGAGGGCGATGTTGGGCTACGGGTTATGCATTGCAAGCTGCAGGATCCATCTTCGCTTCATTCAACGAGAAGGCTGTCGAGGCAGCAAAAAAGAAACGGGAGGATGCTGCCAATCGTGCCGCGGCCAGGTCGAGTCGCTTGCCTGGAAGCCTTCTTGTCAAGCCAACGGTCCATGTTCACGAGCCAACAAACTTTCAAGTTGTCCTTCTGAGGTGCAGATGACGAGAAGAAGAAGTAATCACATGCTCCAGAGTCCTGGCCAAACCGTCACCCTACTCTACACTCCTTACTTGCATTACCGTCGCCAGCAGCACCGTCATTGCCACCGCTACTCATTAGGAACTCTTCGGTAGCGCCGCCACCAACACCACCACCACTGTTGATGGGCTTAAAGGCTTCAGCTTTTTTCGGTTTTTGTTTAGAGCTTTGGTAGCTGTTTGTCTGTAAGGCTTCAGTGCTTTAGAGCTTTAGTAGTAAGCTTCTGGTGCTTCAGGATTCCGAGCTCGAGGGTTTTCGGGATTAGCCTGAGATTAAGGCTGTCGGGCTTAAATAACTTAGGCTGAAGGCTCTGAACTTTTAGGCATTTAAGACGTTAGGTTCAGGCAACATTTATTCATTTATTCACGGGAGGGCTTTAGCTTTAGGTTTTAAATTAGAAAGGCTTCAGGGCCTCAGGCTAGGGCTTTTCGGCTCTAGCTCTATGTTGGAGTTCCAGCTATCCCCAAACCCTAAACCCCATGGCTTTAGGTTTGGGGTTGTCGGGCTTTAGGATTCTAGTCTAGGGCTTTAGCTGGTGATACTGCTGATGGACAAATTACTACATGACCCTGAAGGCCCTAAACTATGCGAATTATTCTAAACCTTATATTGCAATGGGTACTGCAGGAATTTGTCCATCAAGAATATGAGGGGGTTTAAATATAGGCCATTAGGTTTCGGGCTTTAGGACCCGATGAATAGGGTTTTAGCTTTACTTTGAACTTGAGGGTGCTAGAAATATGGCTTCAGTGTTTTGGTGCTTGATGAATGGCTTGGGGCTGGGTTGGGCGGGCTTGGGTTGGGTGGTGCCTTTTCATGAAAAGGTGCATTTTGCTTCTGTGGGGCTGGGGTGGGGGGGGTGCGGCTGCGGGGCTNGTGGGTGATGACGTCCATGTGAATGCGACTTTTGTTTTCTGTTTCTTGTGTTCGCCTTGTTCTCGTCTGTTCTGGTGCGGTACATTGGTGGGGAGGGGGCTGGGGGTTGGGGCTGAGCGAGCTTGGGCTTGGGTTTGGCTGTGGGCTTTGGGCAATGGTTTTGTAGGTCGTCGTCACTTAATGCTGCAATCGGCAAAACAGCCGTTTGAACTTTGGTATTTCTACTGGTGCAAACATGGGGTTGGGCTTCGGCTTGAGGGGAGGGCTTGGGCTTGGATTGGGTTTGGCTGTGGGGTTTGGGTGGGGGTGGGCTTTGGGCAATGGTTTTGCTGGGCTCCAGGTAGTCGTACTTAATGCTGCAAAACAGCCAATCTGCAAAACAGCCCAGTTTTTGGTAAACTCGGCTGTTATGAATTTTGGTATTTCTACTGGTGCAAACCCTGGGGTTGGGCTTCGGCTTGAGGTGGGCTTGGGTTGGGTTTGGCTGTGGGGTTTGGTGGAGGCTGGGGTTGGGGCATGGCTGGGGGTTTGGGTGAAAAGGTGCATTTTGCTTCTGTGGGGCTGGGTTGGGGGGGTGGCTGAGCGAGCTTGGGCTTGGGTTTGGCTCTGGGCTTTGGGCATAGTCGTACTTAATGCTGCAAAATAGCCAATCTGCAAAACAGCCGAGTTTTTGGTAAACTCGGCTGTTATGAATTTTGGTATTTCTACTGGTGCAAACCCTGGGGTGGGGGTTGGGGTTCAGGCTTGGGAGGAGTTGGGGTTTTTCTTGAGCTTGGGCTTGGGTTTGTGGGCTTTGGGCAAAGGTTTGGGGTTGGGGTGGGGGGGTAAAAGGCAAAATGCACCTTTCTGCTTTTTGTTTTTGTGGGGCTGGGTGGGGCTGGGTGGGGCTGGGACTGGGGCTGGTTCAGGCCTGGCTTAGGCCGGCTTCCGGCTTGGAAGGGCTTGGTGTTTTTTCTGGCTTTGGGCTTAAAGCTTAGCTAAGCTTGGGGTTGGGGCTTGGGCTTAGGCTTGAGCTTCAGCTTGGGGGCTTTGTTTGGGCTGGGCTTAGGAGGGCTTTGGGCTGCTGGGCTGCTGGGTCTGTGGGCTTGAGTTGTAGGGCTATAACCTTAAAGGGGGTGCTGGTGAGTGCCCGTCCAACCAAACAGCCTCAGGCGACTGGGGCGACGAATGATGTCTATGACATTTGGTCGGTTGCCTGGCCTGGATTCGCGAAGGGGTCAGGGTTGCTTCCGTTTCGCAATGTAGGCTTGCTAGGGGCCTGAGAAAAAATTGGCGAGAGTTTCGTTTAGAAGGGAAGGCGAAAAATAACAACCCGAGCCCTTCCCGGAATCCAGGAAAAATTTAGTTTTTTCTAGCTTTTTCTAGCTTTTTCTAGTTTTCCCTAGCTTTCTCTAGCTTTTTCTAGCTTGCTCTAGCTTTCCCCCTTGCCTAGCTTGGTCTACCCTGGCCTGACTTTACTGCAAATCGCAGCTGCTGCGGCTCCAGAAATTACAGGTCCTGGCCTCTGGTTGCCCAGCAATAAGGCCTCAGCAATAAGGCCTAAATCAGCCGCTGCTTCCGTTGTCCCCACTGCCGCCGGGGTACGCCAACGTGCCGGGTTTGGGCATTGTCAAGTTATTGTCCCAGCCGCCACACAGGCTCCCGAATGCCCAGCCGGCAACGCCATTGCCGCCTGGATGGTTCTGGGTGCACAACAAAAGCTCTTCGGTGTGGCTGCCGCAACACCCTATGGCCAGTCGCCTGTCCTCCCCTTCGGCTCCGTGGGCAATACAGCCGTTTCTGCCTTTGGGGTTGGCTCGGGCCAGGTGCCTGGCTGAAGTACGCAAATTTTCGTGAGCTCCCGAACATCTTGCCCTGGAGGTTGCCAGAAGCGAGGCGACAAGGTCTGCCGAGATCGCTGCTGCTGAGAAGGTGCATGGCAATCAACCTATAAATAATAATAATAATATAATATCCTAACCTAAACCCTTAACCTCTGCCTCAACACCAGAAAATCTGAACCTTAGAACCCCTGCCAGGCTCGTGGCCGTGGCACCTCCATTGACATTGAGCCAGGAGCTCGAAAGCGGGCCCGCCGAGGTGTGACAAAGCACGTACGTGTTGCTCGGTTCGGGGTTTAGTTTAGGTACTTAGGGTTTAGCATGTTTTAGGGTTTAGCTCCCGAACAAATCCTGACCTTGAACCTTTAAGCTGACTTCTTTTGCCGTGGAGGCTGCATTGACAGCCGCCGAGAGCACTGCTGCTGCTGAGAAGGTGCATGGCAATCAACCTATAATAATACAATAATATCTAAAACCCTTCAATAAACCTCTGCCTCAACACCAAAAAATCTGAACCCTACAACGCCTGCCAGGTTCGCGGCACATCCATTGGGACATCACCTCACGAAAGCGGGCCTGCCGAGGTGTGAAAAAATCGAGGCTGAAGCGGCCGTACTTCGTACAACTCTTAAACCCTTAAGGCCCCTAACCCTGCAGCCTTAAGTTAAGGGTTGCTCGGTTTAGGTTTAGTTTAGCTAGGGTTTTAGCAAGTTTTAGGGTTTGGGCCCCACTCTTAGAACTGTAAAACCCTGAAGCCCCGCACTCAGACCTTAATGGTCTGTGCCACCGTAGAACCTTAAACCCTACTTAGAGGATCATGGGACTTAGTAAGTATGGTTATAAGTACCTTTAGTGGAGTTATAAGTAGTTATAAGTATAGTTACCTTGATTATAACCCTAGTTACTAAGTCCCAGGATCCTCTAAGTAGCTAGTGTTAAATTTCACGAGCTCGGCCGGTCGGGCCGGGATCAGGGTTTGGGGCATTGAGTTGTTCAAACCTGAACAAAAACACACCTCGCCCGGTCTCGGCAGCCATTGACATCTCCGATTGTGCTAGTGGTAGTACCTCGATGGAGCGACCGTCGCTGCGATCCATATTCTCGAACGTTGTGTTTCGAGATTACATTTTTCTGGCACTCTATCCGGGAACTCACCAGACTGGTCTGGCCAATATCGCCAACACCAGCAAGGAGATGAACTTAAGGATGCACGAGTACTACCAGGATGCCTACCCTTTCGTGCATCCTTTGCCAGATCCGAATAAGCCGGGGCCGTCAAGGTACGACTTCTCAGACAGCTCGGACCGCTGATAGTGTGTATTCTCTGCTGACCTCGCCTGAGGGCTGAGNGCCAGATCCGAATAAGCCGGGGCCGTCAAGGTACGACTTCTCAGACAGCTCGGACCGCTGATAGTGTGTATTCTCTGCTGACCTCGCCTGAGGGCTGAGGTCGGTAGGACAGTTAGCAGTTAGCAGCCTGCAGCAGCCTAGCCTCGTATGCCGGACAAAAGCAAAAGGTTTGTGCAGTAACAACTTCTGGGTCTCGGCATGCAAGCCACCCCATTACATTAGGCAGCCTAGCCTCGTATGCCGGACAAAAGCAATAGGTTTGTGCAGTAACAACTTCTGGGTGTTGGCATGCCAGCCACCCCATTACATTAGGCAGCCTAGCCTCGTAGCTAGACCCGGGACCCAATCGTTGTAAACCCCCCAGCCGCTAAGAGTATATTTGAAACCCAAGCCTGAAACTTAACCCCCGAATCAGTGAAGCCGTGCACCCAGGTCTTGACTCAAGCCGCCGCAAATCCTAAAATTTAAAACCCTACATCCCTAAAAGCATGAAGCCGTGCAGCGAGACCTCGATGGTTTGTTCCACAACCTGACCGGTTCCTCCCCCGCGCAAAAAAAACACGAAAAACGCACGATGCTCGAAGCTTGAAACCAATCCAGGTTTTGGATCCTGGTCCTGTTCGCCGACGGGACCGATTTTGGAATGATGGTTTGACGTGCTCTTGCTGCATGTATTTTCTTTGATAGTGAGGGAAAGTCGGGGCTAAGAAGTCTTGTGACATTGCTGTATATTATATTCTTTGCTGAGACGCATGTGAGAGGAACTTGGGATTGTGGAGTAAGCCAGCTGCCTGGGAGCCTTTCGTCAGCCGAGGAAGCATGGCCTTTTCAATGGAACGGTGGGGCTTCCGTGCTTTGACTGCAGCCAGATGTCCAACAAAGTTGCACAGACTCGCACTTGGGCGAAGAGATTCAACCTTGCAGCACCCGTGAAGGTGCTGCGACGATGCCTCCTGACGAAGGCTGTGATTGTGAAGGCTGACTGTATGTGCTATTGCTGGGGCTCGAAACGTGCTGTCGAAGTTGCCGCATTCTGCAGTACGGTTGTTCACGGAAGCCTTGTGGATTGCTGGTGGATGCTGTGTCCAATGGCTCCTGCCTGTGGTAGAACAACTGAGTAGCAGGTGAAATTCCCCAAGCCCATACCCTCCAGAAACCGTGCTACGCTAAACCCAAAACACAGTCAGCTCCGAGACAATGGTCTCAAACCAAAAGCCGTAGTCTGCTGTGTAGTCGAAGCTGGAATGGCTGCCAGGCTCTCTAATTCCGGGCCCCGAAACACAACTCACTGTGCAATCGCCGCCCTGACTCCGCCAAGCCGAATCGAACTTAATGCTCTGCTGAAGTGCACGCTGAAGATTGGATGGCAGAGGATGCTCTGCAGGAAGATGGTGCTGCTGAGAATGTCGAGGAAGATCGCTTTCAGATGCCTTGGGCCGTGGCAACGTTTTCTGAGTACAACCAAAGGGCATACATGCTGGACCATCAGAATCAGGACGCAGCAGCCCATTGGCTTTATCCGTATGTTCATAACTACTTGGGCCTGCAAGCAAAGCTCTCGAGGTCCTTAAGCAATCAAAGGAAGTCACTGGATGCATTTTTGGCAACCTGTGAATGTGCCGATGAGCAAGTGCATCGCTGTACGCAAGAGCGGCGGTTGGGTCAGACGACAGAATTTCCGTGGAAGGTAAGTACTGTGGAGTCCACCGCATATCTGCTGTATTTAACCTGGGTGTTGCAGCTGAAGTCTGTGTCGCCAGCGACGAAACACCGAAGCCTTCAGTTGTTGTTGGGCATGCTGGACTTAGCATTGAAAGCAGCTGCAGCCACCCACCGCACGGTGCAGGTGAGTGTAAATCTGGTGTCTGGTGAAGGCATCGCTGTAAATGTGCCCTTGCATTTTTCGGACCAGGGGCTCTGTTTCGACGACTGGGCCTCGCTTCTTCGTCATTCCCCGGGAGCTTGTCATCTCTGGGAAAAGTTACGACGAACTCTTTGGCAAAACCGATGCATCAGCACTCAGAAGGAGCAGGCCAGTCTGTCTGACATCTGGTTCTTCCTGGCATACATCTTGGCTCACAAGTCTGAAAAGGTTTTGGGCCAAAATTTGTATCGAGATGTTGGCTTGAAAATCATGCCCTTGCTGGCACTGGCAGCTGGGGCCTGGATGAACAAGCTCGTGAAGTTAAAATCAGCAGAGCGGCTGAAGTCCTTGCCGCTCCTTCGAAACAAGGCCGGCAACCTTCTGAAGTCGGTCGACCCTGTGAGCCGCATGATTCTATTATGGAGACTCAGAAAGCACAAAACGAGAAGGGCACAAGTGAGCGACTCGCACGAGGACTTGTGCACCCCGGGCATGGAGTGGTTACGAAGGGAAGCCCATGTGGATGCTGCATTGCACCTTCTGACCCTCAAAAACGCCATGGCTGACCATCCGCCCCAGATCGCTTTGAGCTGGGATCCGGCGAGTTACGGAGGCCGAGAGATCATGGTTGTGACAGGATACAGTCAGCATCTCCAGAAATCCTTCTACTGCATGAATCAATGGATCACCGGAGTGCGACTCTCTGATCTGGACAACAGCTTGCTGCAGCACGCCCGGGGGAACAAAATTCAGAGAGTAGATGGCTACAATGAGATACGTGGCCTCGCGAAGGCCCTGGAAGGTCTAGGCATGTGCTGGGACGACTTCAAACCGCCGGCTGGTGTTGTGCTTCGCCCCCTGAAAGCCGACGAGCTACGAATTCATGATCCGGACACTGGCAAAGCCTACATTTATAACTGCATCACGAAGACGGCAGTGCCCGAAATCCCGCATGGCTTCGACATGGCAACCGTTCCGGCCCTGATCAGTGCCAGGATCTTATTTCAATGCAAAGCTTTGTGAATTCTCAAACTGAAGGACCCATATGTTTGCTACATTGCTGGACTTGTTGAGGTTCTGTTATTTATGTCGAACTTTAACTTCGCGACTACATAGGTTTTAGCTTAAGGCTTTTCTAGGGTTGAGTGCTTGGGGTTTCAAGTAGGTTTAGGGTGTAGGGCAAATGGTTTGTGGTTACTGGCAGCAGTCTGCTTCGGTGGCACAGGCTGCTCAGATCAGGGGCCCGCCAACTGGGCGGCACTCAACTATATGATGTGGTCGCATGGTTCCCACATGCTTCTTTGCATCTGGGATCCATACCACCGATGCTGGCACGACATTAAGAATGCCGCCAAAAAACCACCGCCAAGATTTGGCGGTGCATACTGGAACTATGCATCATTCACAACCTTTCCTTTGGGCCTTTTGGCACTGGCCAATTCCACTTCAAGAAGCACGCCGCCTTGAATGAGTTTCTGCAGACGGAGAGTTTCCAGGGTGAGGTTTGGGCAAAATACCAGCCCATGATCTGCCAAGAACGCCGTTGCTGGGAACCAAGCGATCCTGACGACTGCAATCGTCTCTTCGAAAGCATGGAGAACATAGAAAATTTCCACACAAAAGGATGCCTGGTGAAGCTGATGCGATGGTTCAGTGTATTCGAGGCGGCTTCTGCATGGGGTGGCGACTATTATGCCACACGCATGATTCTCGAAAACTCCTGCAAACACGAGCAAAACCAGCAGGAAGTGGATGCGGCCCCACTTGAAGATGACACCAAGGACGACAAAGCCCAACTTGGTGCACTCAAGAAGAGGAAGGGGACGTGGAGTTTAGCACCGACCCTCATAACAGAAGCACTGGTGTCCAAAAAGGATGTGCTGCTGTCAGTGCGGCGAGCTGCCTGGAAACTGCATGCACACAGGGCCCGATGCAACAAGAGCCCCGCTTCGGTCTGCCAGGACTTTGTCGAGGCGGCTGGACAAAGGAAATGGACAACAGAGCTGGTGGAAACGGTTTCCAACAGTTTGTGGCGGTTGGAAACCATCCAACACATACTCCCCAGGTTTCGGCTTCACGAGAACGTGCTGGAATGGCACATGGACTTTTTGAGATGCTTGCTACAGCACCGCTCGATGTCCTTGACGTGCTTCCATCTTTTACCTCCATTCAGATATGCACACCTTCTGTCGGATCAGTATCCCGCTGCAAAAGCTGCCCATGACCTCGCCAGACGGGAGTTTGCCGCCTTACTTGCGGCGGAAAGTGCTGCAGCAGCTGGCGAGTCTGTTCTTCCGCTCCAATCCATGTACTGGACCTTGAATCCTCTTATCAGGGCTGTGTACCTGGCACACGAGCAAGACGCAGAACGAGGTGGGTTTATATCGTAATATATAAACCCCGATCATTATCCGGTGTCCCTAAAACGGGTTATCGTCGTTTTCCACCTCTTAGCTGTTTACAGAGTTGTTAGTTAACATAAATGCTGTGATTTTCCCTACTTACTCTGTGTCGACTTACTCTGTATCGAAGGTTTAGGGGTTGGGGGTACAGGGTTTAGGCGGGGCATCATCTCCTGAATGACAAGAATACAAGAGCCGGTGTTCTTATAACCCCAGGCACGGTGGCTTTGGCGACCGGTGCTGCTTACCGCCTGCACAGACAGTGTGCCGAAACGTTCGGAGACTCCAGACTGGTGGAGAATTGCCATCAACATGGGAGAGACCTGCTGAGGAACGCCAAACACGAGAAACCCGGCCTTGCTTCCATTTTCGCGAATACTCTGAGGTGTGGTGCTCTCGAAGAGCGAGAAGTTCCTACAATCGCTGCTTCAAACGCAGAGAAGGTCACGCAAGGGAGGTCGATGTTCCGGAAACCAGTCGTGAAGAGTATGATGTGCCGTGGTTTCAAACTCCCGCTGCCCATCCAGAACATGATGCTTCAGAAGAAGGCTGACCACACGTGGCCATCACCAACCCCGATGGGCCTGTTCGAGTCCGTTGCGGCAACTGCAGCCTTGAGAAATATTGACCTTTCTTTTTCTGAATGATGTGTAACTTTGATTTGATGGCTACATTAACCGGGGACCATGCTTGTATCTAGGCTGAGATGAACAGGCATAACGGCATAACAAATCCTTTTGATGATATAACCCGATACACCCTAAACCCTAAACTTAAAGCCGTAGATGCCAAAACCCTAAATATAATCTGAAGTCATGCAGCAATGCAACTGGCTTCTGAGGAGTGGGTGTTCCATTTTTTCAGCGACGAACCTCCCGGGTGCTCTGTGAACGATGCTTGGATTGCTTCGCTTGTCAAATCAGGTGACTTTCTGGCACAGCAAAGCACAGGACGGCTGGTCATGGTGCTGGCCTCTGCTCGTTTTGCCTGCCTCGTTTGGGAAGTCACTGTGCAGCACAACCAGAACGGTGAGTCGTGTTTCCTGTGCAAGCCAGATGGGAATGCTGTACATTGGCAGTTTCTTGTTGACGTGCAGGATTGGCTGTTGGTACCTGCCACGCCGATTCTGCTGAGCGACAAGGGGCCAATCGCATGGAAACGATCGGCCGATGCCATGTCTCTGCCTCAAGCTCTATGTCTGCAAGGCTGTGCCATCAACAAGGAGCAGTTGCTGCAGCTGATCAAGCAACTGAATGGGACCCCCCCAAAGGGACCAATAAGCGAACGCTGCAGGAGTTTCTCATCGCACACGTCCTTTCGCCGGCCGAGCAAGTGGTGGCTTTTGCAGCAATTTCAGACTGCAACTTCGGCACCGTGGGAGGATGACGTCGACAGCGACTTCTCTGAGATCCTCAGCGAGCTCGATAAAGATGAAGCCAACTCCGGAGACATCAACGACAAAGGTCTTTGCGACGAGAACGCAACAGGGCTGCTAGTGCTGCAGCAGCAGCTCCGGCAGAGAACGCAGGGCCGCCAGAGAGCCTTACTGAGCCCGCTCCAGAGGAGGTTGTTAGGCCTCCATTGTTGGATGAGGCCGAGCCCTCGTCGAGCTCCCGTCCTGAACTGCCTGGCGAGCCCGCCGCATCGTCGAGCTCTCGTCCTGCTGGCCTTGGCGAACCCGAGGCACCCGCACAGGTTCTTCGTGGCCTTGCACAGCCGGCGGAAAGAGCTAGCTTTACCAAAGTCAACAAAAGCCCCGAGGAGCTGTTGGGCAGGTTGGCGCCACCCCGATGCACATTCGGACTGAATCATCAGGATCGCCGCTGGACATCGCAGTTCAAGTTCGACACCTCCCATGCCCCCGGTCCTTACAGCCAGAGGACCAAGAGTCGTTCCTTTGCAAAGGAGTGCACTTGGCAGGAGGCTTTGAGGGAGGTGCACGCATGGAATTGGAGGAAGTGGTCTCACTTGAAAGATGAGGCACCGTTGCAAGCAGGTGATTCCGAACAGATTCCCGGCCAACTGGCTGCCGATGTCATGCAAGACTTGCAGGTGGTGGTGGACAAGTTGCCAGAGATGAAGAAGTACAGCAGAAAGTAGAACAAAAAACGGTCCGTGTCAGTGTCATGCAAAGTCAAGTGAGTTGCTCAGTTCCTCTCTGCACCTTCCGCTTCGTTGCTAAGATGTTTGCTGCTTCGTTTCCCTGGAGTTCTGAATGCTCCTGACCTGCTGGCAGGCTCTCCCGCCGGCTGACAGACTCGACCTGCCTTCGGCAGAACGAAAAGCTGGAGGGAATAAGGGTTTAGGGTTCAGGCTTTACGGTTTAGGCTGAGGGTTTTGGGTTCAGGTTTGGGTTTGCTACAGGCAAAACCCTGCAACCCTATATCTTATGCCTCACCTTAAGCAATAAACTACAACCCCAGCTTTGATATTACATCTTTGCTTGACACTGGCTTCTCCGCACAGTTCAGTCTAGGATATGTTTAGCTTTTGCTAGCTTCTCTTAGCTTTTGCTAGCTTCTCTTAGCTTTTCGTAGCTTTCCATAGCTTTCTTGAGTTTCCTTCAGAATTCCTGGAATTACTGTGGTGTCCCCGCGATGCTGAAGAGGCCCCACATAAAGGAGTACCCAAAGCCCGCAAATGAAAACTAAGGCTCACTTTGACATCGGTTATCTACACTCATACGCATACTAATGCATGTACATCTACTTTTTTTGCCTCACGCCTGGCAGGACGAACCTACGATGCATGGTACATCTACTAATGTATAATAATATAATATACATACTTCTATACTAAAAGTACCAACATATTTGCACATTCATGTACTAATATGTTAGTAGTTCATATACTCAAAAACCAAATACGAATATACTGATGTACTAACATATTCTTATACTAGTATGCTAGTATACTAAATGACGAATATACGAATATACACATATACGAACATACTAGTCTACGAATAAACAAATGTACTAACGTACACCAAACTGAGACATTCATGTACTAATATACTAGAATAGTAATGGACTATACAATTTTACTACTGTGTTGATATAGTAATAAACTAATGTACTAATCTACAAATACACGAATGTCCAGTCTACGACTTTGCTCATATACTAATATACAAATATTCTAATGTACGATTATACAAGTATACAAATACGCTAATATTCTCTAAAACATTCATCTATTCGTATACTAATCTACGAATGTACTTTTCCATTAGTATACTTATCTGTTAGTATATGTTCAGCATATTAAACCGAATACGAATACGAATACTAACACACAAATACTAATACGCATACGAGTATAGTGCAAATACTAACATGTATACTCAGACGAATACTAACACTAGTTTTAATACTAATACTCATACTGACTTTGCTACTGGCACTAACCCTAATTATCAACACTAACTCGAACTCTCATTAATACTCGCTCTGATATTAATACTGACACTACTAATACTAATGCTCATACTCAGAATAATATTAAGACTAGACAAATACTGACATTGACACTGCTACAAGAATTACGACTTCTAAAATTACTACTAGCAGCTATAAATATTAAGATTAGAACTGCATCAACGGTATCATCATGCGCAAGATCTGCTATCAGTACGCGCACAGACACCGTGGAAACAGCGTGAGGGAAGAGTAGCATAATATATCTATGCCAACAGTCACAACTCTTTGTAAATCCCAAAACCCAATATTTTCGAGGAGATGGTGGAGCGAAGTTTGGATTTTTGGAATCTTGGATTTTTGGATTTCCCAGCGATTCCAAAAATCCAAACTTCGCTCCGCCATCTCCCCGAAAATATTGGATTTTTGGATCTTTGGATTTTGCAGGAATTGTGCTAGGCCTTCTCACAAGCTGGACAAGGACGAAAGACTGTACGCGCGTACGATGCTCATGAAGCTCCGCGAACCCCAAACCCTGAACACCGGGAGGCTGGTTTGAGCTCCAAGTCGAGTCAAACGACAGAGGAAGGTAGGCACATGCGGGGGGGGGCTACCATATATATATATGCCTGTAGTGCATTAGCTATTTTCTGTATGTGCATATGTATCATATGTTGTTGTGTTTATTCAGTCGTGCATTTGCTTAGCATAGACGTGAGTATCCCCTACCCCAACCCCCCAAAAGCGGCGTGCTTTGTTGGCACCCGTGTTGGGAGTTCACAGCCGGTGTGCTGTCTTTTTAGTACCGCTGGTACGGTTCAGGATCGCCTGCAACAACCAACTGACTCACTCTCTTCGATACCTAACCCCGAAACTCGAAACAATAAACAGTAAAAGGGACACGCAGTGACGGCAGGCTCTGCTACCGTTCATGCATCCGAAGCGAAAAATCCCAGCCCCAATTGCCCAGAGTCCGGAGCAGTCTGGAAACTTCAACGGAGTTACGGTCGTCAGGGCTTTTCGGGTTTGTGGCTTTAAGGGTTTGTGAGTTGATTCGTCGACACCCTGGCTTTGGGTGAGGTCATGGCGACCACTGGCGACTACTCGCCACTCAGCGCCCGAGCCGGCCTGAGATGTCGTTTCCGGTTCCTTTAAAGGGGTCTCTAAGGGGTTACTATGAGGGATCTATAAGGGTACTATAATGTAGGGGCCTTAATAATCAGAATAGGGTTTGTTTGTTTTCAGGATTATACAAAGGTTGAAAGTATGTATAATATCTCGAAAAACTCTGCTCTAATCACTGAGGGCTGACTGTCCTGCTGAGTCCTGCGGAGTTCAAGTGCTGGCGGTGCTCCCTGAATCCCACATGGATCACTTGGATATCCTCTGGTTCAGGTCATGTCATATACCCTACAAACTTTAAACTGGGATTTCCTCCCAGGTGTTCCAAATAGCTTTAACTCCAGGGCCGTCGTCGTAAAATGCGCCCTTTCCACGATCCCCGTTCTACTGCTGCACTTCGATGGCGTCATGACAAACTTTGTTTCATAGCGACTTTAAAGCCCTCTGGCTCAACAGAGCCTTCCGTTTACCTTCAGAGGCAGGTGGAAATAGGCGCCTCATAACACTAAACACTACACCCTAAAGTTCCTAAACCCCTAAAGTTCCCAAAGCCCGAAACCCCAAAGTGCCCTAAACCCCAAAGCCCCCTTAAAAGGAACCCTGAACCCCTTTAAAGGAACCCTGAACCCCTTATAGAGACCCTTAAAGAAACCCTAAACCCCCCGCCTTTGCTTCAGGGCGACCGCCGGAGCTTGACTTCGAGGAGGACGTTCTCGAATTTTCGCCTCCAGGCTCGGGCGATGGGGAGCTTTTTGGGGTTTAGGTAGGGTTTTAGTCTTGGGTTTTTGGGTTTTGGGAATTTTAGGGTTTTGGGGATCTTAGGGTTTTGGGAATTTTAGGGTTTTGGGGATCTTAGGGTGTTGGGAATTTTAGGGTTTTGGGGATCTTCGGGTTTTGGGAATTTTAGGGTTTTGGGATTTTAGGGTTTTGGGAATTTTAGGGTTTTGGGGATCTTAGGGTTTTGGGAATTTTAGGGTTTGGGGGATCTTAGGGTGTACGGCTTTGGGGATTTCAGGGGTTTAGGTGGGGTCTTAAGTCTTAGTCTTGGGCTTTAGGGTTTAGTGTCACGTTTGGGGCTTAGGGTTTGGGGGATTTTAGGATTTAGGGTTTCGAGGATTTTCGTCACATTTAGGGTATTGGATTTGTAGGGTTCAGGCACGGTCCTGGGCTAACTGGGTTAAGGGTTTTGGTGATTTTTAGGGTTTAGGACATCTCAGCGGTGTCAGGCCTTCTGAGATCGGCCCTCCTCTTGGTGAAGTTACAACTCACGTGTACCCAGAAGCCTCGCCCCATCAGCTTGTTTGATGCCTTGTGCTTAGACCAGCAGCGAGAAGCGA